>PVJX010012212.1:7650-51282 GCA_004027295.1 Dolichotis patagonum
CCTGTTGCATGAAGTATTGTTTTCCATCCTTTGACTTTCAGTCTATGGGTTTCCTTTTGGGTAAAATGGGTTTCTTGTAGACAGCATATGGTTGGATGTTGTTTCTTGATCCCTTCTGCCAGTCTGTTTCTTTTGATTGGTGAGTTGAGGCCATTTACATTAATGGTTATAACTGTTATATATTGGTTTATTGTTGACATGTTATCTTTCCGCTGTTTTATATTTAGCTTTCCATTCTATTTAATTGTCTGCCTTGCTTGGTGGTTTTATCCTATGTGTATCTAGAATGTCTTTTAGTTTTCTTTGTAGGATTGGTTTGGTGTTCATGAAGTTTTTCAGCTGTTCTTTGTCATGAAAGTATCTTATTTCTCCATCCATTTTGAAGGACAGTTTTGCAGGGTACGTCAGTCTGGGTTGGAAGTGGTTTTCCTTTAGGATCTGAAATGTTTCACTCCGTGCTCTTCTTGACTTCATTGTTTGTGTTGAGAAGTCTGCTGTGATTCTGATAGGTTTTCCTTTATAGGTGATCTGTCTTTTCTCTCTAACAGCTTTTAGTATTCTGTTTTTATGGTGGGTTTCTGGGATGGTGATCATTATGTGTCTGGGTGAAGTTTTATTTTGGTTATGCCTATTTGGAGTTCTTTATGCTTCACTAATCCAAATGTCAGTTTCCATTCTCATATTTAGGAAATTTTCAGGTATGTCTTCTGTAAACATCCTGTTGATATCATTTGGGCTGCCCCCTTCTTTTTCATTTATCCCTATTCATCTTATGTTATTTTTTTTTTTGCATCATCTTGCAGCTGTTGCGTTGTTATTTCCTGATTCTTTGTTATTTTTAAAAGATCTTTCCTTTCCTGTTCACTAGCTGCAATCTTATCTTCGAGGTCTGAAATTCTATCTTCACTTTCATTGAGGAGGTTTTTACAGCTTTCAATAGAATTTTTGATTTCCTATGTATGTCTTTGAATCTGCTTTATGTATTCTGCTTATTTCTTATAGTGTTCATTCAGGAATTCTATCTGTTTGCTTTGTTCCTCTAATTTTTTAGCTGTGTCTTCACTAGATGTGTTCACTATTTCTTTCTCTACTTTTATCATTTCTTCTTTTACTTGTGCAATTATTTCTAATTTGAATTTCCCCATAGCTTCCCCTAGTTGCTTCTTTATTTCAGTTGATATCATTTCAGTCATTTCAGGTGTATAGCTTCTATTTTCTTCTATGTACATGGCTCCCAGGCTTTCTTGGGATGGGCTGGTGATTTGAGCCTGCCTTTTGGTCTTTCCTTTTGTCATTTTTCTTTATTTCCTTGGTTTGAGTGGTGTTCCAAAGCTTCCTCTGGGTGTGTCGCAAATCTCCTACTGCACCCTCAGCTACTGGAGCAATCTCAACTCCTCTGCAGGTACTTGGCTCCTTAAATTGAGAAGCAGAAGCAGGGTGTGGAGAACTGGGGCCAGAGAAACCCCCAGGGCACAATCTCCTGTCATAGGGGTGTGGATATGAACTCAACCACTGGCAGCGCTGGTCTCAAGCTGTCCCCAGGCCAGCCCAAATGAGCCTAGAGTCCTTGAGCAAGGTTCCTGCCTCCTGGACTGAAGCAAGACTGCTGAGCGTGGTTGACTGAGGCCCTGCAATCTGCTGGACCCAGTCCAGCATCCCAGTAGCTCCCCATAAACTCAAAAGCTGGAACGTAGGTCTCCAACTTTCCCCAAATCACCTGTACTCACCTGGGGCAAACTCCACCCTTCTGGAGATTCTTGGCTCTCTTAATTGAGATGTAGAAGCTGGGCGTGGAGAACTGGGGCTGACAGAGCCCCAGGGCACAATCCCCTGTCCTAGGGGTGTGGATATGAACTCAGCAGCTGGCAGTGCTGGTCTCAAGGTTCTCCCCAGGCCAGCCCAATTGAGCCCAGAGTTCTCGTGGAAGATTCCTGCCTCCTGGACTGAAACCAGGCCACTAAATGTGGTTGACTGAGGTCCTGCAATCTGCTGGACCCAGTCCAGCATCCCAGTAGCTCCCTAGAAACTCAAAAGCCAGAATCTAAAGATTGCTTCTTAATAGTGGAATCAAACATGTTATAGCTTTGCAGCAGAATTAAGGTCATATATCTCCTGAAATCATTGACAGTAAAGGACCATATCAAAATATTCTGAAATAATGCTTCTACTTCTCTCAAAAATTCACCATATCAAGAAAAAAAAAAAAAACAGAAGTCCAGTGGAAGAGTACATACAGCAGTCTCTGAACTGCCTGATGATGTTTAGAGTCCTATATAATCTTTACATAGATAGGAAGAGAAGAAGGTACTAATAGAAATTATTTTGGTTCCCTAATAAAAAGCAATCACGCAATCTCTGAAAATAATGAATTGATGTTATAATATAGGGCAAGGCAACCAATGAATATAATACACAGAGTAGTAAGTGGCAGAGAGTGTTGCAACCAATGATATTGAATCCAGATGCATAACTTTGCTTAAATTAATCGTTCTGGAGCTGTGTTTTCATTACTATCATCACCATCATCATCATCATCATCATTATTATTATTATTACTTTGTGTCTTTGTTTTTCAGATGTAAAGAAAAGGAAACTGTTATTCATTCCTTACTTTTTAGTAACAGTTTTGTTTCCCTTTTGTTAATTTTGTTTTTGTGTGTTTTCCCCTTTAAAATTTTTAGGGGAAAAAATAACAAATGATATGTCATGATCGCATGGAAAATCAGAACACAAAGCCAAAAAGAAAAAATTTCACTCTGTATATCTGGTTAATTTTCCCCGAGTCCACTTACTGTGTGGACTTGTATCTGTCGCATTGAGCCTTCAGGGCTGGCTGCTTAGGTGCACAGCCATGTTGTCTCTTTATATTGGCCTGAAGTCCTTTCCCAGGATTTCCATAAAGATTTTTTTATTGTCTGCCATACTACTACCATTTGAAGGAGCTTTGTTATTTTACGTGAATAGGTTCTTCACTTCCTAAGAGACACACTCTTCCCTTGTGGCTGTTTCTGTGTTTCGATTTCTTCATAGCTCTTCATCCCTGTATCTCCTCTGTCCCTTTCTTAATTAACATTTCAACTTTTAACGTTGTTCAGTCAAGTCATATTCCTAGACCTTGTTTAAATTCTGAGCTGTTTTCAGTTTATGTGGATTTTTATGTTTCTCTTTGTATAGAGTGATGAAATAGACTAAGTCTCAAACAATGTAGTACAATCTTTTCAGAGTTTACCTTTGATTCATTGATGTAATCCTCATGTATACATCTCCCTGGAAATCTTCATTTTAATGGATTTTTTCCAGTACCCCTAACATTTTAAGACTTACTGAGACACCACCCACTCGCCCTCTGACACCTTCTTCCTGATTGAAAGAGGCATTTATGTATATGAGTCACCTCCTGCCAGCTTCACAGAAATTACATAAAAGCAATCCGCCAACCAATTTGGCCTAAGAACAGAAAATCACAGTTAGTGTCAAGGTAAAAGTCATTCCTGCTTGTAGAGAATTACAACAGAGTATTTTAGGGCCTTCAGTCTCAGGCCATCCTGCTTTAATCCACCTTCTATACCATAAACTCATAGATGCTATGTTTCATCAGTTTGGATAAAGCTTCTTGGCCTAATAATAGGAAATTCATTGTAAATACTTTTTGTATTTAGTAGAAAAATAAAGGTAATTCATATTCAAGACAGGTTATACATATATTAAGAGAAAAAATGTGAATTAAGGAATAAACATAATATTAGCAGAACTTATTACCTTCCCATGTTAACACAAAAATATTAATGTGGAAAGACATTTTAAGATAGACCCTAATGGCAGGAAAGTCAGATAATGTGTTATTTTAAAAATGAATTAAAAGACTTGTTTGTAAGTTTATTTTACATAGAAAGTACATTACTTAAGATGTCTTCATTCATTTTTTTCTGGACAAAATATCCAGACCACTTGGAAATACGATTTGGAATCCTCCATTTGCCTCTTATTTGTTGCCTCTTAAGAGATTTGCAAATCTCTTAAGCATCTGAGCTTTAATTTCCTTTCATGCAAAGTTGTAAGCAGATCATGCCCTCCCTCTTGAGTTGTTGTGAAGATCAAATAAGTTGTGAAAGCTTTCTGAGAATTAGGAACGGATAATACAATCATAGCATTACATTGTTTTACCTTAAAATCAAAGTTGCATTGTTCTAGTATCTTTGTTATTCTCTCGGTGGCACAAAACGTAGTGCTCCATTGAAGCAGAGTCATATACCTGGAATGCCAATTCACTGCTTCTTTCTGTTAGATCTTTTATAGATTTTCTAGATTTTTGATTTCCACCTTAACAGATAGTCGTAGGATCCCTGTGTTTTCTAGTATTATTTAAGACCAATAAGAAGGCAAGGTGAACTGTTTTGTAAAGAGGACTCTGATGGTCCCATTGTGTCATACTCTTTTTTTCCTTTACACTAGTTCCTCTACCTACATATTCACAGAACCTCAAAAAAAGGTTTTGGTGTTTGGAACCTTACCATAATGCTTCAGAGTAGTAGGCTTTTCTCAGCTGTGAGCGTCCATAACCAGTTCCAGTTTGCCCTGGTAATTTGGGGGTGACACAAATCATCATTGCCTACTAGAACTGGAACTTTGACTGCCAACCCAGAGCTTTGGCAATGTTCATACTTGCCCATGGTTGAGTAGCAGTGGTGTTGGGGTGGATAGCACAGTATGTCTCTGAAAATGATGGTTTTTAGAGATTTTCTTCCTGCTTTCCTACAAAGCTTTCTTTTCCTGTTACAAAGGACTAAAAGTGTGCATACTCAAGGTCACAAATAGGCTTCATAACTTCTCCCTAGAAGAAAGAGTTCCAAAATCAGAAGCTTAAATTTTAATGGATGGAAGGTTGATTTTACCAGTTCCAAATTAGGGCTGGCTTCCCAAAGTAGAACCTGTGGGATGTTGTCAGATACAAGTGGAGAGCTCCTCTCACAACAAGGAAATTCATCATATGAGGGATGTTGTAGGAGAGAAAGAATATGACATCATTTCTGTTTCTTGAATTTCAATTCTTACCCTTGTTCAGGATGAAAGTGAAAATAAGTTGAAACAGTTGGCAACATAATCTGAATCATCAACTGTATTTTCTATGAAAGTATCAGTTAATAACAGGAATGACAGACATTTCAAAAAACTATGTATATATGAATTTTTTAAATTCTGTGCATAAAAATAATAGCAAAGGGAGAACTTAAAATGCTATTTTAAGCTATTCCTTCTAAAAATAATCATTATGCAGAATGTGATGAAATCAGATTTTAAAGGTTACCTGCATTTATCTTCAGACAATTTTCTGTAAATAAAACTTCAGTCAAACTAGAATGTGTACTTTTTCCCTATCCTAAAACAGGGTATTTAATTGTAGATGGGAAGCATACTGATAGTTACAGAATACAAATAAAAAGACAACTCCCAATTTATGATTGGTTGACAATTTTCACTGCTACAAAAGGCATATACTTTAGATAATAACCAAAATTCAAATTTTGAATCCTAATTTTTTCCCCTGGGCTAATGATACACTACAATCATTCTGTCATTTTTTTCATTTATACTATGATAAATATGTACTCAATAAATTACATGAGATATCTGGTACTGAATTATAAAATTTTTTTCATGCTATATGATGTTATCAATTCTAGGTTAATATAGGTATTCTTTGCACATTTAAGGTAGGCTAGGCTTAGCTATATGTCATAGGTAAGGTGTATTAAATGCATTTTTATCTTATGGTACTTTCAATTTAAGATGGGTTTATCAGGATGTAACCCCATTATAAGTCAAGTAGCATCTACAACATAAAACTCATAAATTACCTAAACCAAGTGCCATTTCTCCTTGTCTGATACAAAATTGTGAGTAAAAGGGTGTGATTTGATATACGTTGTCCCTGCTCACAATACCAGGATACCTCGGAATACAACCCAGCCACGCTCAGTCTAATTACTCCAGTGACTAGGGTCATTACTATAGTTTTTATAGTAATGATGGCAGTTTTTACTGGAGCTATAGTAATGAGCATGAAAACAAACAAACAAAAAAACCTGCAGTTTATATTTGAGTAATCTCTAAAGACAACTCTTTACTGTTTTTTACAGAGTGTCTTTCTAAAATCCACTTTCTAAACCACTGTGCATATTTTCAAACCAAAAAATAAACAACAATGTCAATAGTAATTTCCTTACATCTTAGATGAGAAACTCAGGTATTAACTTATATCATCAATGTGAGGATTATTGCTGCTTCTCTGATAGTTGTCTTTATAATACTGTTATAGCCTTCTTAAGACAAACAAACAACAAAAAAACCATGCCATCGTAGGCCTATTCAATTAAGGCAATTGACTTTCATAGACTCATTCAGCTCTGCATTAGTACCATTTTTCAGTCCTATAATGAGACACCTGAAGCATACTGACTTTATATAGAAAAGATTTTTAGCTCATAATTCTGGAGGTTCAGTGGCTCAGCTCTAGTCAGGGCACTCTTAGTTGTGTTACATCATGGAGAGGGCACTTATAGCAGGAAGCAATCACTTCTCAAAAGAGGAAGCCAGAGAGCAACTGAGGTCCCACAATCCCTTCCAAGGACATGCCCCCAGCTGACCTGAAAACTTTCCTATAGGACCTTGCACTAGACTCTGTCTCTTAATGGTTGCACTGCACCTCAGTCGTCCCACCACCACCCTGGAGATCAGGCTTGCAGCACCTGAGACCAGAGGAGCATGCAACATTCAAACCATTGCATTCTCTAACTGTTCCTCATCGCATCTCTGTTCCCACAGCTTCACTGATCATCACTGGATCAGGACTTAAGCAGGGGCTCCAACCCTGCAGCAGATTTCTACCTGACTTTTCAATTTAAAATCTCAGTTAAATCCATTGTGGTCCTGTATCTTCTGTGTCTCATGCACTGGTAAAACCTACACCACAAAGACACCATCAGAGATCACCACTGGCACTAGCTGAGCCTGGGCCTGCCTCAAACATGGCTGCAGGGCATTTCCCCAGGAAATCAGTAGAACCCCAAGATGAGTCGGGTAGTGAGTCCATGAACAGCAACGTGTCTCAGTCCCTGTAACAAATTTACACTTCTAGATCTCTGAACCTGTGTAAGAGTGGCCTCACCTTTGTGAGGTGCTCTCAGGCCTTTTTCTGGAGCCTATTAATCTCTTTAGTACATAGACATTCCTCCGTGCCCTCCTCAGCGGCACCCTCCTACCCCGAATATTTCCATCTGTCTCTTGGCTAGGCCTTGAATTTTCCAAATCTTTCACTTTGCTGCCTTTTGCCTCTGAGGCTCATTTTAAATCTAAAAGCAGCCAATAATTCTGTGCAGCAGCTTAGTTATCTTAAAATCTCTGCCTTCTAAGTTAGCCCATCGTTTTTTTTTTTTTTTATTTTGACCTTTCACAGAGTCATGGGACATGGACACAATACAGTCAGGCTCTTTACCAGTGTGTAGCAAGAATGGCGTTTTATCCCTTTCCAACAAAATTTTCACTTGTATCAGCATTCTGGTCATGACCACATAGCCAGTTTCTCAGACATTCTGGTATTCCCTGGTCCCCTTTCTCCTAAGCCTTCACCAGAATTGCCTGCAGTGCTTCAGTTACATTCTTGGCTTTTTCTAACCTGC
Source organism: Dolichotis patagonum (assembly GCA_004027295.1). NCBI lineage: Eukaryota > Metazoa > Chordata > Mammalia > Rodentia > Caviidae > Dolichotis > Dolichotis patagonum. Next base: position 15,327 of record PVJX010012212.1, read on the forward strand.
TCCTTCAAACTATTCTTACCTCTCATTGCCATTCAATAGTAAAACTACAACCATGTTTCAGATGTAGTAATAGCTCAATTCCTCAGGACCAAATTTCCATATTTAGTCAGCTGGTTAGTATAATGAGACACATGAGGCAGGTTAACTTTATGAGGAAAAGAGGATTGCTTAGCTGACAGTTTTGGAGACTGAAAGTCTAAGCAATGTGGGACAAGCTATGAGTATTTCCTTGTCTCCCAATTGCATCACCTTATGAAGGATGGCAGCAGGAGAAACACATGTGGGAAGAAGAAATCACACACACACAGGAAGCCAGAGAAGCTGGAGTCCTACGATTCCCTTTGTAGGCTGTGCCTCCAATTAATTTAAGCACTTGCTCCAAGGCCCCTTTTAAACATTCCATACCATCATCACCACACTGATGACCAAGCTGCCAACATGAGGACCTTTGCATGTCACGGTTAAATATATACAAGCCTTGGAAAACTCCTATTTGTCACGTGTGTTACTGGCAAAATTTGTATCAATGCAACATATCCTAGAGTACTTTGAAAGTCTCTTAACCAGCGAACATTGTCTTTCTCTAAAGTCATCGTTCTATACTAAAAGAGGCATACATAAAGGGATCTACTATAGATATGCATTTAGAAATAATTCATATAATTTAATTTGTAGGACCTTTCTTTCCTCACAAATGGGCTATACAGTTTTTCAGTAATTTTAAACCTATGTAGAACCTATATGAAATGGACAATTGGATCATTCACTACATTTTTGTTTTGTGTGATGTTATCTTTATAAAGAAAAATTCTTCTTTGGAAAACTGAATAGGTATCATTTTGGACCCCTTCTGGAGTAGCTAGGAGACCTCCCTCTGGAGTAACTAAAGTCATTAATTTACATCTGAACTGGGTCACTTAGAGAAGATGACAACTTGGCCAAAATAAAATAAAATAATGGCACCTTTCCCAATTTTACAGTCACTTTACCAATTATAAGTCAAACTAAAAATCGAACATAAAACTTAATAGAAGAAATATTGACAATGCTCTGAGGTTACAAAAAATGGTATCTTAAATATTCTGTTCAGTTTTTTAAAAAATTAAAATGCTGGAGTTTTTATACTTCATTTATATTGATATGAAAGCCACAATTACATATCATAGGTTTGTAGTTTTGTATATCAACTTCTCAGATGAGTGGCTCATAAAAAATATTTTTTTAGCAGTGATAAACTGAGTGGGAAAAGGTTCATGTAAGAAGTGTGCTCACTAATGTTTCTAACAACTACACTCTCCATGACCCCAACTTTATACATGTTTTCTGTTGGATCAAACTGCAGAATTTTGACGTTTCAGCTCAGCTTTTGCTTCTAATTCTGACTGGAGAGCTGCTAAAAGTACCCATGACACCACCTGAATATTGGACTACCTAGAAATTTCCTCCACACAAGATTAGTCTGCCACCTTTAAATTCAACTTCATAACTGTGGCTATGGCAAAATATGGACAAGTTCTTTGCCAGAATGTAACATGAATGGCCTCTTGTCCAGTTCCCAATAGACCCCTCATTCCCTTCTGAAACCTCATACAGCTAGTCATTGCATTCCAATCAGCATTCTGACCATCTGACTATCAATCACTGTCACTCATTAAGGCCCACTAAAAGCGCTCTAGAGTTTCTCCAGCCTGTGTCTCCAAATCTTTTCAAATTCCTACTACAAATCATCTCAAAGGCTTCTGAACCAGAAGGTAAGGTACAGTCACAACAATTGCATTTTTTATCTGATCCAAACTTTCTATATTAGACATTTTTTTCATTACTGAGACAAAATAAATGACACTTTATTTAAGGGCTAGAGTTTTACTTTGGCTCACACTTTTAGAGGGCTCAGTGCACAGTTGGTTGGTTCCAACACAGAATAGCATGCCAGAAAGGCCTGATGGGAGACAGTTGCTCAACCCACCGCAGGAGGCAGAGAGTGCAAGAAGAGCCATCGACAAACAGTGAGAGCAAGAGTGAGAGTGAGTGAATGATTCTCCAGGGGCACAACCTCAGTGACCCATGTCCCAACTGGGCCTCGTGTCCTAACAGCACATTCACCGATGCCCATAGGTGCAGTGACCTACTGATGAGTATAGGACCTCCATGACTCAACTACCTTCCAAAAGCCCCTCCTCTGAACACATGAGACATTTGTGTGCCATTTTAGATCCAAATCATAATATAGGAAAATTCATGTAATGTCTTTTTAGTAAAATTGAAGGAAAAATACATGAGGATAATGGTACTGATTTTTTATTGAGATGGAATTTACTTACCTAAAATGAATCATTTAATAGTAAAATATTGAGTGATAGCAATACATGAATGTATATGATGTCTCTCTCGCTCTCTCAGTATCTCTATAGATTGAATGACAGAGAGAGAGAGAGAGAGAGACTCCTGTTCTATTTTGTTGGAGAGCCCTGACAAATATATACATAGTACATCACAGTTATGATTGATCAATCAATAGACAGATAGTTTTTTTTAATAAGGAAGTGATCTACATGATTATGAAAGCTGAGAATTCCCAAATAATACAGTCAGCAAAATGCACACCCAGGAAAGCCAATAATGTAGCTCTTGTCCAAGCCTGAAAGCTTGAGAACCAGGAAAGTCAATGGTGCATGTTCTAATTTTAAGGTCTGTAGGCTCTAGACTCAGTATTTGTGGTGGATTGAAGACTGATGATCAATTTAAACACCAGCTGAACCGAATCAGCATGGGACCGCAGGTAGATGGTCCATCTGAAGATTGTTGCCAGCAGAAAAAAGTAGATCTAGTGAGGAAAAGTAGTGCTGCTGTTTGGTGCTGTTGGTTCTCCTGTTGCCATGGGTTCTCCTGGAGGAGCTTGCTGAGCTGCTTTCCCGATATGAACTTGGTTATTCTCATCATCAGAGAAGCTCAGGACTTTGTTGTTGCTAAAAATGGCTGCAGTTCACTTTGGGGGAATTTTGGTCCTTACTTTGAGCATTGCTTCCTGGTTCCAGGGGGGAGGGGAGGAAGATGACGTGCTGTTAAGTCTCTAGAAGCTTGTCTGATAGGAACTTGGCTGTTCTTATTGTCAGAGGAGCTCGGGACCTCACTGTCACTGAGGATGCTGTGGTACATTTCGGGGGAGCCCTGGTCCTTATTTTGAGCATTGCTTCTTGGCTCCAGTGCAGAACTCTCAGACTGCTGGCACAGATCCTTCATCCCACTGGCACAGACTTTCTAGCTTCCACCACTGACCTTTGGGCTTTCCCAGTACAGATCTGTGAAGCAGACTTGCGTGAGTCATTGTCGCGGGCTCTAAGCCTCCAGTTTGACTTGTGGGAGGCATTGTTATGGGCTCTATGTCTTCAGCTGAACTCATGTAGGATATTGCCATGGGATACAGGCATTCAGCTGTAATGTATGGACATATTTCCTACACTTTCTGTATTTAACTCTTGGGTAACTGTTACAAAATAATACTATGAATTATGTGTCCTATATGTGTTGTCTTGTTCTCCTTGCAAATCCCTAACTACAGCAGGATTTATGTTTCAGTTTGAAACTGAAGGCAAACAAACAAGCAACAACAACCAAAAACCTAATGTCCTAGCTCATGGAGTAGACGAGTAAAAAGCCTTTCTTATTTGCAAGATGGTCAATTTTCTCCCTTTATTTAAGTCTTTGACTGTCTAGGTAAGGCCCATTCGTGTTAGGGAGGGCAACTGGCTTTACTCAGTCTATCAACTGTGACGTTAAGCTCCTTTAAAAACTGTCTGGAATTTACCCAGAAAACATTTAGCCAAGTATCTATGAAATGCATGACCCATTCAAATTGGCACATAAAATCAGAAATTATGGGATACTCTTAAGTTAACACAGTTTCTAGGACATCAACAGAATTCTAATTACTCTTATGTATTTTGGATTTTTTCCTAGAATATTTCTGACTTAAGAGTTCACAATACCTATTACTTACCTGACCTTATGGAAGCATTGAGTGGCTCATGAATTATGAGGCACTTTTTACATTTATTTTTTCTTTTAAAAGTATGCTAGCAATAAAAAGTACACTAATATTTTGACAATTTAAGTGTATCAATCATAAGATAAATCAAGTATACATAACATTTTCAAGTACATACTTAAAATAGCACTTAATTTTTTTTGTTTCCTACTCACATATCATTATTTGCCAATTTTAGCTCAGCAAATGTTTTAGGAAAATCATCTTTCACTATATAATTTAGAGCTTATACACAATTAATAGTCTAGACATACTACAGCATGTAAAAGAAGCATATTCAAAAAAGCATATTCAAAAAAGCATATTCAAAAAGATGACTTTTCTCCTTAGCTTTCACTCAAATCTTTGTCCTTACTCTGTTAATACAATGCAAACAAAATACAGGAACATTCAGGCAGAAAATGAAGAATTCATTAATGTCACTTAGAAATAAAAAGCCCTTTAAAGGTTACTGTAACATAGCTGCTTGACTCCTTAGTATTGATTAGACAACTCCAAAAGTATTAAAGGCCACTTCATAAATATAACAAAATTTTAGATATGTCTTATTTTTCTCACATGAATAATGGGAGACTAGGAGACAGAATTTTGTGAAAGGACAAAAATTACTTGTTGAGGTTGGTAAAAGAAAGGACAAAGGATTCCCTAGTGCTAAAACCCAGTTTCTTGGGAAAGGTCTTAGGTATATATATATAATACATATATATATATGTAATATATATATGTATTATATATATGTATTATATATGTATTATATGTATATGTATTATATATATGTATTTTATATATATATATATATATATATATATATATATATATATCCATTTCATCACTTGATTTTCATGCAAAACTTTTCATGTTTGTATTGTTATTCCTCTTTTCCAGAGAATGGAAATGTGATTTGGGAAGGTTCAGTAACTTCCTGAAGTTTACACCGTAGCCAAGTAGCAGATGCAGAGTCCCAGGTCATTCTAATTCCAAATCTGCTGCTTATTCATCATGCTCTGTTGGTGAGGTAGTGTCCAAGGATTTGTATTGAGCAGATGGAAGCTGTGACCAAAGGCAGTTCAATCAAGAGGAACACAGTGTCTCAACCATTTCACTATAATTAGCAAATTCTTAGGTGAAAGCTCATGAAAAACATAGATCATACACTCTCACCTACAGTGTTTGTATTTTAAGTTGTTAGATAAAGAGTTTTCCCTTTTATGATATGAATTTACACTTAGAATATAGGCAGCTGGTTTGCCATTAAGAAAAGTCACAAATTAGGCATGTCCATAGGTTTACTGTCAAGAAAGTGTAAATACTGCTGCAAAAGGTGGCTAAGTACTAGCTTGCCCATCTTTCCTGTTATTTCTTTCTCATTTCCATGTTAATTGTTGTTTATGTAGACCAATCAAATAGTAGTTGGTTCTGGCATTATTTATCATTTTCTTCTAAAACTATCTTCCCCTTAATTGTGCATAATGCCCCACTCTAATATCAACCCTAGTTTTCCTTACCAAGGAACTTGTTCTTGATAGAGGCTGTGTTCTCAGTTTTATATCTGGCCACAGAGAGACCGTGATCATTACGTCCCTTCAGACACCTTCAGTCCAGCTCTACGTGTGGTACACTGAGTAACTGTTCTTTAATCTACATGTCAGTGGGTAAATGTTCTTTGGCTGATACAATGGCTAATTTTACGTGTGAACTTGATTGGGTTAAGAGGTACCCAGACATTTGGTAAAACATGATTTCTGAATGTGACTGTAGCACTATTTCTGGAAAGGTAAACTTTTCTGTTGGTGAACTAAATAAAGCAGATGGTGTTCCCTAGCGTGCTTACGTATCATCCAATCTCTTGAGGATGTGAATCAAACAAAGAGGGGAACAAATTCATTCTGTCTGCTTGACCTGAGACATCCATTTTTTCCTGTCTGTGGACATAGGAACTGCTGTGGGCAGGTTTTAGTGTCAAACCAGGACTTATACCATCAGCATTCACCTCAATTCTCAGACACTCAGACTAGAATTAAATTGCAGTACAAGCTCTCTTGAGTATGTAGCTTGCCTCCATAATTGCATTAGCTAGCCTTGTAATAAATCTCACACCTGGTCCAGGGTTTTAGCTCAGTGGAACAAGAACATCCTGGCAAGTGCGAGGTCACGAGTTCAATTTGGGAATAAATATATAAGTAAATAAATCTCACATCTTTACCTGTCAACCCTATTATTTTTCCCTCAAGAATCCTAACAGCTTAGGTATTCACTAACTGACCTACTACTCTGCTTTCCCAATATCTTTAAGTTTAAGAAACTAAGAGTGACAATGAGTCACTGAGAGTAGAATGAAGACATTCCCTTCTAAAGGGTTCCGTCACCACAGTTCTATAAGCCAGTGACAAGTGTTCAGTGTTGGTATTCTTGTTCCTGTGGACATAGAGGAAGTGAATTTTGAAATCTAAAATCCTTATTTAAATCAATTCTTCAACACTTCATTGGTTTTGTGTCCAAAGAAAAGTCATTTAAACTGTTTTTGTCATGTCTGCCACGTCTCCATGGGAAGAATGATCCATGCTACACTGAGCATCTCTGATCCCTGCCTGTGTGCTTGTGTGTGTGTGTTTGCATGTACACAGATGTGTAGATAGACGCAGTATTTTTAAATGGCTGCTCAATTATTTTCATCTACTTTAGCAGACACAAGACATTTATATTTTTAATATTATAAATTATGTGATTGATTAGAAAATCTTAGCTCTAAAAATTCTGTGCTGGGGTACAGTATTATTTCTTGCTGCTAGAAAACATGCTTGACAATATAGTTTCTTCCTTCTCCATCTTTAATTTGGCTACCAACTTTATTTGTTCAGTTACAAATGAGAAAACAAGTCAAAATATAATCTAGAAAGCATAAGCAAGCAGTAAAAATTTAGATGTTTCCTGAAAAGCATCTCTATGTAACTTTTAGCAATTATGTTTACTTTCAGTTTGTCTTTGATTTTTTTCTGCTTGATATAGTCACTCTGTTACAGAAAGTTTGGTAAAATCTGAAGACATATAAAAGCTACATTTTCCTCAATTTCAAGAGCACAATTTCTTTAAATTCGATCTTTCTTGTCTTTAAATGGATCTTTCAATGCTTTGTGAATGTTCTTAGCTTTGCAGAATGAAGCTCTGAAAAACTAAGAAGTTAGTATGATGACATATAAATCCAAATTCGACAGAAAAATTTTTTGAAACACTTTGTGTTGATTCACATTCAAAATGCAATACCCATAATTTATTGGATATCATTTTCCCTTTTAATACTAAAGCATTTTCAAATTTGGGGCAAAATTATTCTGTTTCATGAAGAGTAAACATAATTATTTTCTGCTGTAGAAAATATAAATTAATACACAAAGCAGTATTTATATCTGCTAAAAATATAAACAGATATGCAAGATAAAATGATTAAATGAATTATAGTACACTTATTTGATATAACTAGTACTATGCATCCATTATTGAAAACTAATGTGATAAAATTCATAAATGTTAAATAAATTCAAAATTGTATTTTTGTTCTCAGTTGGTATAACTCTAATGTTTTATGGTGTTATGGCTCTGATCTATTTGTATATAGTTGTATATGTGTGCAGATATATCTATATATACATACATACGCATGTATATGGATTTGTTTAGTTACTGAAAAATAGGAAATTCATAAGACCCTTAGTTATTTTTAAAATTTTTTTTCAATTTTATTTGTGAATGTTTGCAGTTCATGTAGTTATACTCATCTTGGGAATGGCAACATGTAAATATTATAGCATCTTTCTTCTTTCTATTTTCTTTCTTTCTTTCTTTCTTTCTTTCTTTCTTTCTTTCTTTCTTTCTCTCCCATTCTTCTTCTCCCCTTCTCTAGATCCCCTGCCCCATTTTTCATTCTTGTTGATATTGCTTGTCTTAGCTCATTTTTGGCCTATAGTGCTTACATTAATCACAGTTACTAGGTTCCTATAAATGACATGTCTTTGTTCTTCTTCTTTCCCCTTCTCCTCCTCCTCACCACTCACCTGGTTTCCTTGAGCCACTGGAGTCCATCCTCTTGTCCCTTTCAGTCCATCCTTTATCATTTACTTTGTACTTTGCCTCACTCAGATGAGAGATATCATGCAGTATTTAAGCTTGTGTGTCTGCTTTATTCTACTCAACATGGTATTTTCCAGGTGCATCCATTTTCCTACCAATGTCTCAAATTTGTCATTCCTTTGAACTTAGTATTCCATTATATGTAGATACCACATTTTCGTTATCCAGTCATTTGTTGATGGGTATACACTCTGCTTTTAGGATTTGGCTATGATAAACTGTGCTGTTATAAACACTGATATGCATATATCGCTGGAGTTGATGACTTAAGCTCTTTGGGGAAGATACCTAGGGGATAGCTGGGTCATATGGAATTTCTAATTTCAGTTCTTTGAGAAATCTTCATGCTGATTTCCATAATGGTGGTACTAGTTTGCCATCCCATCAGCAATGCTGGAAGGTTCCTTTTTCATCAAAGCATTTGTTACTGTTTGATTTTCTAATGATTGCCATTCTTTTCCGGAATAAGAGAATCTTACTGTTAACTTGCATTTCTCTAATGGCCAGAGATTCTGAACATTTTTTCATATATTTGTTGGTCATGTGTATTTCTTCCTCTTTGAAATGTTTGTCCATTTCTCTTGCTCATTTTTTGACTGGGTCTTTAACGTTAGACAGCTTAACTTTTTTGAGTTATTTGTATATTGTATATATTAGTCCTCTGTTTGAGGTATATCTGGCAAAAAATTTTTCCCATTCTTTAGATTGTCTCTCCATTCTACCCACTGAATCTTTTACTGTACAAAAACTGTTTAGTCTGATATAATTCCATTTGCTGGTGCTATTTCTTGTGCAACTGAAGTTCTGTTTAGTAAATCACTTCCTACACCTGTGTCTTAAGTATGTTGCCCATTTTCTCTTCCAGTTTAATGTTTCTATTTTAATATTTAGATCTTTCATCCATTTTAATTTGTATATAGTGAAAGATAAGGCTCCACTTTCAATCTTCTGCAAACAGAAAACCAGTTTTCTGAACACCACTTTTTTACAGACTGTCTTTCTTCACTCTTGGCCCCTCTGTCAAAGATCAGGACCAAGGATTTAGTTCACTGGGCCAAGTGGGGTGGAGATTTACCTCAGTGGCACAGCGCCTGCATGGCAAACTTGAGGTCCTGAGTTCAATTCCCAGAACCAAAAACAAACAAATAAACCAAGATCAAATAGTTAATGTATCTGGGAAAGTTTCTGTATCCTCAGTCTGTTCCATTGATCCATGTGTTTTTGTTCCAGTACCATGCTTTCTTTTTTAATCAGTATTTCTTTGTAGTATCACTTGAAGACAGGTATTGCTATGCTGCCTGCTTTGCTTTTGCCCCAAACTGCTTTTGCTATTCTGTGTCTCTTTCAGCTCTATATGAATTATTTTTTCCAGATCTGTAGAATATGCTGTTTGTATTTTTACTGGGAGTGGACTAAAACTGTATAGCAGCTTTGGAAGCATGGCCATTCTTACAATAGTGATTCTTCCTATCCAGGAGTAGGGCACATATTGCCCCCCCTTCTTCTGATGTCTTCTTCAATCTCCTTCTTTAGAGTACTGTAAATTTTTTTGTGAGGTCTTTTACTTCCTTATTTTAATTTCTGGGTGTTTCATTTTTCTTGAAGCTACTGTGAATGGTATATTCATAATTTCCTCTTCATCCCCTTCATCGTTGGTATGCAGAAATGATGATTTTTTATATGTGTTGATTTTTTTTATCCTTCTACTTAGCTAATATTGGTTATTAATTCTACGAGTATTTTAGTGAAGTTCTTGAGATCTTCTACATAGATTATATCATCTGCAAATAGTAATAATTTGAATTATTCCTTTCCTATATGTACTTTATTTCTCTTGCCTAATTATTCTGACTAATGTTTCAAATACGATGTTGAATAGAAAAGGTGACAGTGTGCATCCTTGTGTTGGTCCTAATTTTAGGGGGAATGCTTCTAATTTTTCCCCATTTATTATGATGCTGGCTACTGGTTGGTTGTATTGAGGTATAGTCCTTCTATACCTGTTTTCTTTAGAGTTTTTATCATGAATAGACATTGGATTTTTTGTTTTTTGGTACCAGGGATAAAACTCACAACCTTGAGGTTGCCAGGCAGGCACTTGTACTGCTGAGCTAAATCACTGGCCTTGAGGATTGGATTTTGTCAGAAGCCTTTTGTGCATCTGCATGGGGAAATTTTTCAGTTTTTTGGTATTTACTTAAGCTGACTTTGTGGGCCCGTATTGTGACCTGTTTTGGGTAAAGAACCATGTGCTGATGAAAAGAATGTATACTCTGTTGTAGAGGGGTGGAATGTTCTGTGTATATCTATTTATGCATAAATTCTATACTGTTCTTCAGCTCTGATATTTCTTTATCAGTCTTTTTGTTTAGTTGATCTAGCTCTTCATGAAAGCAGGTAGTTAAAAATTTCTGCTACGCTTGTGTTAGTATTTACTTGATCTTTTAATTTCAGCAGTTTATGAAGATAGGCACTTAAGTTTTCAATGCATGTGTGTTTATCAGTGTTACCCTGTCTTGTTGGATTGTTCCCCTAACTATTGTGTAATGATTCTTTGTCTCTTCTGATCAGTGTGAATTTGATGTTTGCCATCTCTCATATTAGAATTGCTATCACTGATTGTTTGGGGGATCCTGGTGCATAAAATGTTGTTTTCCATCCTTTAATTTTTAATCTGTGGATATCTGTTTTATTATAAGAGTTTCTTGAATCATGCAAATTATTGAGTTCTGTTTTTGATACAGTCTGCAATCTGTGTCTTTTACTTGGAGACTTAAAGCTGTTAACATTGAGAGCTATCACTGAGATTTGTTGGTTATTTACTATCATTGTTTTATTTACCTGCTGCTGAAATCTTTGTTTTTCTTTTCAAGACATTTTTCTTGCTGTTATTCATTGATCTCACTAATATTCTTGATAGTTTTAGCTGTGTCCATTTCCTGATTTCTTTTGACAATATTCAATGTTCTGTTTAGATTTTCTCAAGAGTTGTTTAGTGTTCGTATATCTTTTGAGCTGGGCTTTTTCATGGAAATACATAATTTCTCCATCTGTTTTGAAGAATATCTTTGCTGAGTAAATTAATCTGGTGTGGGAGCTGTTTTCTGTTAGGGACTGAAATACTTCATTCCAGTCTCTTCTGACCTTGAGGGTTTGTGTTGAGAAGTCTCTTGATTCTGACTGGTTTACTTGTATGTGTGATCTTTTGTTTTCTCTGGCGCTTTTAAAATTCTAGAGGATTTTTCCTGGGCATCTATGAATTTAATGAGGATATGCCATTGCAAACTTCTCCTTTCATCTTAATTGCTTGATAGTCTATAAGCATAGCTTACTTGCATTTTTAAAGAAAAAATAAAAAACAATGGTATAAAATTTCAAAACAAGATTGTAGGAGAGTGACAGTGGTTATTACATTGCATATTGTTATCTTCAAATTAGCTGCTCATATTATAAGATGATCAAATAATATAGGCACAAACCTTTCATTTCAATGAACTAATAGCAGTTAATAGTATAACTGTCTTAATTATTTTGTGTATGTATGTACTTTTTAAATTTATTTTTCCTTTTCCCTGCCTTATTTTCTCTGTTTTCCCATCCCAGTTTCTCTTTCTTATGAACAGTTTCTTCTCATTTCAATTTATCTGTTGTACATTTTTTAAAATCTTACTTACTTTTTCAACTTCTTGCACTAGGGAGACAACACGATATTTACACATGCAAGTCTAATTACTTCACTTCTGAATATTGTCTCAAGTTTCATTCATTTATGAATGTCTCAAGTTTATCTTTCTCTATAGCTGAGTAGTATTACATTGTATAAAAATACTACATATTTTTATATCCATTCCTTGATTGATGGGCATTTGGGTTGTTTCCAAGATTTACCTATTGCAAATTGTATATATATATATATATATATATATATATATATATATATATATATATATATATTTCTGTGTTATGATTTTTTTTTACTTCTTCTTCTGAGAAAATACCCATAAAGTTAATAGCTAAGTTGAATGGGACCTCTAATCCTAGTTTTTTGACAAATCTCCACACCAATTTCCATAGTGGTTGCACCAGTCTACATTCCCACCAACAATAGAGAAGTGTTCTTTTTTCCCCACAATCCTGCCAGCATTTGTTATTGGTTGATTTGATTTCTTGAGAATGGCTATTCTTACTAGACTGAGATGGAATCTCAGTGTTGTTTTAATTTGCATCTCTCGAATGACGATGGCATTTTGGTGAAAGAATTACTTCTGGTTGTATGAGCATCAATAGGTTCAGTCATACACTTCTATATGGTAGTCCTTACAGTTACACTTACCCCACTTGTCCGTCCTCCATTAACACTATGACTGGATTCCTGTTGCATGGAGAATTGTTTTCCATCCTTTCACTTTCAGTCTGTGAATTTCTTTTTGAGTTAAATGTGTTTCTAGTATACAGCATATTGTTGGATTTTGTTTCTTGATCCATTCTGTGAGTCTTTTTCTTTTCACTAGAGAATTGAGGCTGTTTACATTGATGGTTATAACTGACATATATTGGATTTTCTTTGTCATGATATTTTTGTGCTGTTGGTACTCTGCTTTTCCCCTCTGTTTAATTGCTTGCCCTGCCTGGTGATTTCTTTCTGTTGTTGTTCTTGGGATTGTGGTCATTTTTATCTCTGTCTAGAATATTTTTCTGTACTCTTTGTGGGGTTGGTTTGGTGGTCATAAATTTCTTTAGTTGTTCTTTGCTATCAAAGTACCTTATTTCTCCATTAATTTTGAAAGATAATTTGCAGGGTACATCATTCTGGTTCAGAACTTGTTTTCTTTCAGGTTACTTGTGTTTTCAACTCTTTTCTTCCATGCATTCTGTAAGCAGGTTAATGAATCCATCTGTGCTGTGTTTTAGTTTTCCTCTAACTCTCATTAGCCTGTGATTGACCATCAAATAGCTGCTTGCTAGTCTTTTCTTGTTCTATTTTCTTTTTTACTTCTTTGAATTTTTTCCTTGTAAGTCATTATTTTGTCATCTATATCAGACATTCTGTCTTCACATTGGTCATTTTTGCAATGTATGAGTTCTATAGAATTTATTTCAGGTATGTCTGACATCTTTTTGAAGATTCCATGTCTTAGGTGAAACTGTCATTCAATTTTGAACTGTTTTGTTAGCTTACCTCTTTCTGTGAAATTCACCGTGGGCATACTGAATGAAATTGCTGTGCATTTTTGGTTCATTTCCTCTTTGAACTCATCTATTTTCTTCATGCCCTCTATGAACTTTTCATAGTGTTCTGATACTTGGTATTCATTTTCTTCTCCCTTTGTGACCACTTCCTTGGCCTTGGGAGAGTTGAAAGAACTTCTGTTCTTTCTTCTATTGCCCTCCCCATGCTTGTATGTTTATCTGTATATTTGTTTTCTCTTTTTATTTGTTTCTGTCCTCCTTTATTTTATTTTATTTTATTTTATTTTATTTTATTTTTTGAGGGTGTACTGCAGATTGAGGACTAGAAAAGTGAAAAGAGTTTGTGGCTTATATAGAGAATTTTGGTAGGATGCTGCTTCCCTGTAAATAATTTTCAACTTTGTATGTCCAGGAAAAGTATTTATTCTTTATATTTACTTTAAGTGATTTAGTCTCTATTCTTATGTTTTGATGAAAGAATTACTTCTGGTTATAAGAGCATCAGTAGATTTAGTCATATAACACTTATACATGATAGCACTTACAGTTACACTTGCCCCCTTTGTCTATGAACACTATGACTGTTTATTACTTGTGATTGTTCTACAATGAGGTAGGTGACATGGAGGGAGGAGAATGGAAGGTGATTAAATGAGGGATGTAAGACACAATGAGGAAGTTAGTGGGGAGGAATTTTGATAGATAAGAAGAAAAGTTTGATGTAGGGAATGATTCTATAGGAGTATTATAGTTGAGTTGAGACTTTTCAGAGGATATTTGTGGAGCCAAGTGTGAGATACAGGAGAAAGGAGGTTCACTTTGTAATTAAGGGAGGTTATGTGGGTGTCAGAACCTTCTGATAAAGAAGACAGCAGGCTAGGGAAGATGTGGATCTTTAGTTATTTATGATTTTATTTTATTGAGATGGAAAAATGTTATTTAAAAAAAGTGTGGACACATGGAATGGTAAAATACACTATAATTCAAACTATATACTATTTTTTGGACACTTAAAGTACCATTTTTCTGTTCTGACCACTTTGGAAAGTAGACATAGAAATTCTTATGTTCTGTGTTTACGGAGACTGCTATATGGTGGCTGTTTAAAGGTTACTAATTAATTACTTCCTCCATGGTCAAAATACATATCAGAGAGAGCGTGCTTGCCCAGAGTACATGTGGGTTTTTCAATGTGATAGTATGAATTTATTTAGTTTATGATTACAGTTTTAGCTGTTATCCCATCATTTTACACATTTTGCATACAGAGAGTAAAACGAAGTATCATTTATATCATTTTATATTACTTTGTTCGTGGAACTCAGTAACTGTCCCTGTTCAAAATAAAATAATGCTGAACAAAAACATTATAGCAATGAAAAATTTAGGGAAACAGACATGATCTAAGAATATTGTTGGGTGTTAAGCTTCTTGTACAGCTTAAGCGAGTAATAGCATATTTTGAAAAGACAAAAATAATGGATAGCCACATAACATTTTTCTCATAGACATTCCCCAAATCTGCTTTATAAAATGTATTGAAATGAGAAATAACACTACTCAAGTATAAAAAAAATCATATAGAAATAAATTTTATCCTTCACCATACATTTGTATCTGCTGCCTGTTTCAGTATAGCTTTTAAGTGTTTTAATGTTTGTGTCTAAATGTTAAATAAAAGTATAAAATGCCAACCCAAACCTGCAAAATAAGGGCTAGTTCAATAAATCCGATCAACATATTCTAGTTGATGAAGGGCTAACTCATAAGTATTTTATTTAGCTTCTAAGGCCTACCGAAAACACAGGGCTAGTATCATACTAAGCATTGTAAATATACATTAAAGAAAGCAGTTGAGGTTCACAAAGCAAAGTTAAAATTCAAATTTATTTGAAGAAAAAAGACACATATCTATCTTACCTAATTTTTTTTAATTTTATTTTAAAGAGGGTAAAATTAAACATAAAAGAACAAAACAGATCAGAAGAAAACAATATAAGAGACACAGATTTCAAAGCATGATAACAGGAGATCTTCACAGTCTATCATATTGTCTCTTGTTTTCTTCTAAATAGTTATCCATATCTTCACACACAATGAATTCATACAAAATGAAATAGTATTAGACTCATCAGAACAGGATGATGAAGGCATTTTAGGATTTGAAAACCAGACAATAGGGAAGTCAACAATGGCTGCGATAATGTCTCTCATTCTCTTCAAAATAGCCATCCATACTTTCATGTATGTTGAAGTTAAATAATACAAAACAGACTAAAATCACTCTGAACAAAGAATAATAGTATTGCTGGATTTCACAGCATGACACTATGGAATCAGCACGGGGTACCTTAGTGTCTCTTTTTCTTCAAAGTAGCTGTTTATTTCATCGTGCATTATACAATCGATTATCATAAACTGTTTAGGAGAAGTTCTACACGTGTATGAGTCCCTATATGTATACCTGTCCTTTCTGTATTAGAAGGAAAAACAAATCAAAACAAAACAAATTACTAGAAAAACACGAAACAAAAAAGACAAATAAATAACAATAGCAAAGAGCCCAAAACACTGACAATGTAGGCCTTCAAAACAACGTGGTAGAAGCATAACTAAGGTTGTTATTTTACGTAATGATCTTCAAGAGTTCCTCAGACCACCATACAATAATATGCACAATTGTTTCAATCCTTTGAATGTTAACTATTTTGTTCCAAGAACTTACAGAATTTTTAGCACAATCATCTTAGCTATCCTAAGTGTGTTGATATAATTTTAGATATTTTTTCTTTTCCCTTCCTTTTTCTTTTTCCTCATTTTCCCTGAGATATTAATTTTTCCCCTTTTAGCAGGTTCTTATCCTTTCACTGTATTTATTGAGCTTCTTTGTATCTTATGTACTCTTACCATTTCTTACAATAGGGAGATTATATGGCATTCACACATGTGAGTTTGATTTCTTTCACATATGAGTATGGTATCGAATTGCATCCATTTATGATGGAAGGATTAAGTGTATATAAAATAATTTTAGCAGAGTTTGAATCTTTGTCTTAACCACTACATGCTGAATAAAAAGTGATTTTTATTATTACTCTGGATTTCTGATATAGAAACCATGTTTAATGTTTCTTTGAATATTTACTGGTCATTTACAGGCAAAATCGGTAAAAGGAAGCAGGGAGTTAGGTGATTCTCAAAGGAGAAGGGGATCAACAGATGGAGGGAAGAGATAAGGGATGAAAAAAAGAATTGGGGTGTCCATGCCCAGGTACCAGCTCCTCACAGGAATGTAATCATTATGTTCTACACACATGAACTAATATAAATTAGAAATTTTTTAAAAGAATGAAATGAAATGAGTAAAATGTAAAAATAATATCTAAGAAGAATAGAAGATAAGAAAAGTCACCTAAGCTGTGCAGAAGAAATGAGAGAAGGGCAGAAATGAAGTAGGAGAACCCTAAGATTAAATAAAGTGAGAAAGAGGCTTCAGGTAGTAAAAGAGCTAGAAGATACATAAATAGATGATAGATAGATAGATAGATAGATAAATAGATATAGATAAATAGATAGATAGATAGATAGATAGATAGATAGATAGATAGATAGAAGATATATATTGGTAATGGTTACAGAACTAAAACAATATTTTATGGTGCTTATTTTATTTACCAACCACTCCTTCATATTTTTTTTTTTATAATTCACGTCACAATTTCATGGATTAGATTACTACCTCCACTTTAAAAATGAAGATAAAATTTCAGACATGTAAATATAAATTGTCTTATATCATTTAACAATAATAACAATCATATTAGTAGTAGTAATGGTAGCAGCAGAAGTCATAGAAAAGTGGTAGTTATTAATAGTTGAGCAAATGCTAGTCACTACGTCAAGTGCATAAATGAATTATTTCATTTAGCTCTCACAGGAGAGCTTTGAGGTAATACTGATATCCTAACTTTACGGATAATGAGTGGGTAGATCCAAGATTCCAGATCCAGTTGAAACCAATTAACTCCCAACACACATTTTTTTTTCAATTTTGTTTTTTATTAGTCCTGTAGATGTTTGCAATACATAACAATCACATCCTCAGGAAGAGTTATTCCATGTGTATAACACATCTTAATTCTTTTATCACCTTCTCCTTCCCCTCTTTTTACCTCTTGGCTCTTTTCCCTTTTGCAAAAAATCTGTCTCTCTATTTCTTAGTATCTGTCTTTTATTTTGCTCTCTATTTATATGTTTTGTTTCACATGTAAAATATGTAATATTTAAGCTTGTGTATCTGGTTTATTTAACGTTATGGCTTCTAGGTGCATCATTTTCATACCAGTGACTCAAGTTTACACTATATATGGCAGAATAGTACTCCATTGTGTATGAGTCATACCCCATTTTCTCTATCCAGTCATCTGTTGATGACAGGTAAACAGGCTAGTAAGTTTCAGGGCTGGAATGTGAATCCATACCTTTGGATTTCTTATCTGATGTTCCTTCCATTAGGACGGAAAGAGAACAGCTCATGCAGTACAATCAGGCAGCGCTCCAGTTTACTAGAATTCAGTTTACACCTACACTTCCTAGTCCTCAGTGAAACATGCCCATGCTCACCTGCTCAGTTTTTCCCCTGCCCAGCTATGCCCTGCGCTTGTGAAGAATAACCCTCACCTCTTCTGATAGTCCTACCATCAATTAACCCTTTAGCTCTACACATGGAGACCCATCAAGAGGACTGTCTTCCAGTTTTAAGTACCATTAGGACCTCCACATTATATATTTCAGTTGTGCCCACCAAAGCCTTTGTGTAAACAAAACAAACACAAAAAGGAATTAGATATTTAAATTTTTAAAACTGATCATTTGTCAGATGAGTTTAAATTTAAGATTCAGAAGACCTCTTTCTTCACTTAGACACACAAGCAGAATCACTTGCATTCAGATAAGACACACAGTTTTAGGGCACCGAAGAAACACTTTTTATGTGTTTATCCCCTCCAAAAGAGTGCATCTATTACCAGATGTCATATCTACTATTAAGAAAACAGAATTTAGTACAGGTGTACTTGAGAAAAAAGAAAGAATGTGGAATGGCAGTAAAAAGGACCTAGTTTGGAGTTACACTTTTAATCTAAGGTCTACTGCCAATCAAAGAACTGTGGACCAAGATCTTTTTTCAATCTAATTGTATAATACTTTTGCCTAATTGAGGTGGGCTGTTACCTACTCTAGTTAGTGTATATCTGTGAGGGAAGGAAAAGGAATTGAAATTTAAATAAGAATGAGAAAGAATAGAAGAATAAAATAATTTACTTGCAAGAAATAAGGTAATTTGTCTCTTTTTAAATTTAAATTTAGACTTAAGGATGAAAACTGTTCTATTTTTAAGAGAAAGGATGTATCTTAGAAATAGTAATCTGTTTCTTTCCACATGCTTTCTTGCATAGCTTCACCTAAAATGAGTGTCTTTCTTTTGATAATTGGTTATTGATGAATCTGAGGAGTCATCTATGTGCATCCAAGGAGCCTGATACACACAGGTTAAACTTTCTTTCTGACTTCTCTTTTCCAGCTCCCCCTTTTGCTAATTTATTGAAAGCTAATGGGTAAATAGGTGTTTGATGTCACTCAGAACTATCTCTCTAGTGTAGAGGTCCCATTTGTCCCAGCTATTTCTGTTCTTGGTATCTTCCCAAAAAATCAGTAGTATCTTACCACAGCAATATATGCACACCCATGTGTATCACAGTACAGTTTGTAATAGCTGAATCTTGGAAACAACCCAAATTACCATCAAATGGATTAAATGAATGGATTTAAAAAGATGTGTACTTTTATACAATGGAGTGCTACTCAGTCATAAAGAAGGATAACATGAGACATTTATAGTTAGATGGATGCACCTTGAGACCATACTCTTTAAGTGAAATAAACTGGACAAACGTATAAATATTGTGTTGTCTCTGGTGTGAGAAACTGAAAGTATTAGAACTAAAATGTATAATAGATACTGTAAAATAAAAATCATTCAAAATGAAAGAGGACTCATTAGGGGGAGGGCAACAAAAGGAAGAGAAAAGAAAAAGAGAAGAAATATAAAATGGAAAGAAATATTTTGTAAATAAGGAGAAGAGTAATTGAAGGAAGAGGTGGAGAATGGGAAAAGAGGAATCACAATATATCATGTGTAGGTGCAAATTCCCTTTGACGAATGCAATCATTTTGTGTATCTAAATTGTACCAATAAACTTAATAATAATTTTAAAAGTATCTCTCTAATTATAAAGGGATAAACTACTTTCTGTTATTTAATTCTCTCATGTACAAAGAAGTGGTTTTATTCTCTGACTGCAAGGGGAAAATATCTTTACAAAAGTTCTCAGTGCCTTTTTCAACTTGATACATTTTTTAAAATTCTATGTTTCAGGCCCTGCTTGATACTCAGAATCTTTTGCGTGCACAAATCACAAATTTTACATTCAACCTGGGATTTTCAGGGAAATTTTACCATACAGGTAAGAAAACGGGACAAACTGTTCTCATAAGGTTTCTCTGAGCATCCACCTTAACATGGCACGCCGTATCCTCATGCTTTCCTGCATTTCTTATGTCCTTCCCCTATTTCTTTAAATCACTTTACTCCATTCTACATACTACTTGAAAACTTTAGAAAATGTTAATAGTTTGAATCTCTATAATATTACCTAATTGTCTTCCTTTTATTGAACTATAATTTATTTATGTAAAAGTACATGAACATAAGTTTGATCTTCAGTGACTTTCCACACATGGTACATAGCTTTACAGAGATGTGGGCAGATCAAAAAGAAAACAGGAGCAGAATTCGTAGCCATAATGCCACTTACAGTCACTAATTTCCCTTAAAGAAAACCTACCCTTATTTTCAACAACTAAATGATTCGCCTCTGTCCAGATTTTCTGTTCAACATTCTTTTGGTTTCGTAAGTATTATCATGTATACATTGTCATTTTTCATTGTTGTGTAGCATTCTATTATTTGAACATATGCACCAATAGCTCTTTATCCATTACATACTTATGCTTGTTCTTCAGTGAACTTTAGCATTCTTTTGTATCAGTTCTTATTCATAAATGGAATTGCTAGTTATAAGGCACATATGTAATTAGCTGTAGTAGGAAATGCTAATTAGTTTATCAAAGTTGTTTTACTAATACATGTTTCCAATAATCTGAGTGTTTCTGTTACTCTACAACATTGCCAATGTTGATGCTGTTTTTATTTTAATTTTAGCATTTCTCGTAGACATGTAGAAATATATTATGGATCTAACGTATATTTATTTGATGAGAAGCAGGCTAAAACTCCTTTCACTTTTATTGGCTAGCTGAGTATCATCTTTTAAGAAGCACTTGGGGGCTGGGGATATAGTTCAGTGGTACAGCACCTACCTGGCACATGCGAAGCCATAAGTTCAACTCCCAGAATTTCCATTCTCTTACTGATGGTATGAAAACATGTAAGCAATGTTGTGCATTGATCCTGTATCTAGCAACTTTTCTGCTTTAAGTTATTCACTGTGTACTTTGTCTATTGAAACTTTTGGACCTTCTACTTATGAAATCATGGAATTTCTTTCTTTCCTCGCCCTATTGATTTTGTTTCCTTTTGTTGCCAATTGCACCTGGATCATATGTCCAAGTCAGTTTTAATAAAAGTAGTGATGGTGGCGGTATATCTTATTTTTGACCTCAGTAGAAAACTCAAAAGGTTTGTGTTCTCAAAAGGAATCTTTTAATAAATAACTTTGCAACACTCTTTAATAGCTTAAAGAAACCCTGTTTTTCATAAGTTTCTCAGAGTTGTATCATGATACCAGATAATATCAGACATTAACGGGACTTTGTTTGAAACTGTTTATCTCTTCCCACAATAAAATGAATATTCCATGAGGGCTCTGCTGTTGTGACAGCAGTGCCTAGAACAATGAATTAATGAAGAAATTAATTAAAATGAATTAATGAAAAAATGACTTAGTGACAGTAAAATATCTTTGAGTTATTAGTAGTAATGTGCAACAAGGTCATAGAATAAAATTTGATTATGTTCTATTGTGAAAAAGTCATTTTAAATATTAAGATTAATTAAAAGGCCTGTTTCTCAAACATAATTAATATGCTCAAATGTAGATTTTCTTGCCTGAGGAAAGGTGAACACAATTTCATGATTAAATAAATCAATATATATTTCAGAAGTTAAAAAATTAGCTATAGTTATACATTCATATAATGGGATATTCTTCTGTTATTGAAAGAAAAGAGAAAATTTTACATGTAATTGATAGAAAAATCTCTTGAGAAATTTCTTGAAATATCAAAGTACACTACCAGAGAGTGACTAAAACACATCACCACTTGTATAAAAATAAAAGGAGCGAAATTTACACAACTCTAGAAAGCTGGTTTTAAAGCTTATGAAACTGGGTTGAGAGTGGTTGAGTAACTTGAGCATACTCATACAGCTAGTAATAAAGACATACAGTGTAAAGATTCATAATAAATGGGTTTGAATGAGTATCTGTGAAGAGGAGAATTTGAAGACTGAATAACAAAGATGAAGGGAAGTTATTTTTTGCTACACTGTTTTTGTACTTTCTGCATCATACATATGTATGACCTATTTAACTAAACATAAATAATTTTTAAATCTATTTTTAAGAGTTTATTATAGTCCTTTACAGTTGCAAATGCTTTTAGAAATTTTA
The DNA here is from genome assembly GCA_004027295.1 of Dolichotis patagonum. NCBI lineage: Eukaryota > Metazoa > Chordata > Mammalia > Rodentia > Caviidae > Dolichotis > Dolichotis patagonum. The sequence goes on from PVJX010012212.1 coordinate 37,440, forward strand.
ATTTGGTAATATGGACATGGGTTACTTCATATACACATTATTTGTTTTGGTACTGGGAATCGAACTCAAGACTTCACAGTTGCCAGTCAGGCCTTGCATCCCGGAGCTACATTCCTGGTCCTTCATATATACATTTAATGATTTCCTACAAAGTTATAAGAAACTTGTCATGATGGGAATTCTATCTGTGTATAACGAATATCAATATGTTTCATCTGCACATAAATAGCCAAATAATAATTTCAATTTTATATAGTAGTAATATTGCACTTCTGAAATAAGTAGGTTTTCTCTTCGTTTATATTGAAGTCAGTGTTCCTAAAACTTGATTCTAGTATATTCCATGTCCCGTAATGCATATTACGTAAACATACAACTATATGCCTTTTGTTTCCAATCTGAAAGTTTTTATATAAGTTTTAAAAGTTATTTTGACATAGGCCTAAAAGCTTTATTCACTTAAATGACTTAGACCAATAATAAAATACACTATTTCAGTAGTTTTTGAAAGATTAACAACTGGCACCTCATAATCACAATTTAAATTTGTTTTATGATTGAATGAGTCATTTATTGTAACCTCAAAACTGAAAATAAAACCCAACTATATATGTATTATAATCCCTTATAGTAAATGCTGCTGCTTTGTCATAATTATATGAAGTGGAAGCTTTGTCTTTATGTGCAGAAGTTCAGTTCATCCTTCTACCAAATTTAGACCCATCACATCACTAAATTTAACACTGTGGAGCCCCAAGAACTTAATGAAATAAAAGTGTTCCTAAACTCTTCTTAAATATATTCTGATATCAAGGTGATTATCTTAGACTCTTTGACATCTTTTAAAGAAAAGAAAATTAACATACAGATAAGGAATCACCAGGGCAAGGTCAAGGACACCGTTTTATGGAGATGAAAGAAATAGTTACAGGAGGAAAACCAGGACAGCCTAAACTCATCTAAGAAATACAAGAAAACACTCTTGGCATTTCAGTTCTCTTCTTGCCGAACACTGAATACCGGACAATTACTCCAGCAGTTCTTCCTTCTCATCTCTGAAATGTTTGTCCTTTACTTTTCCTTGGACACATTCCACAGCTCACATGACTACTTGCCCTCTGCAAAGTCAGGGGTAGTGAGATACATGAAGAAGTTAAAGCCAAGGTGTTATCTGTGTTTAATATGAAGACTTCCATAAAACTGTAGCCAGGGCCATCTAAGACTAGGGGAGTCATTTTTCAGTGAGAGTAAATAAGCAATTTAATAATCACTCTTTCAAAATTTATATATTATAAAATTTAATTAAGCGCATTGTGGTCTAAATTGAAGGATTTGAACACTTCCGTGAGAAAGAAATAAAAATAGAAGTCATATTCCCATTTTAAAGAATAATAAGCATACTTAAGATGTTTTACTTAACATTTTTCCGTGAACTGTACATTTTCAATTAATCCTAGAAGTTATAGAATATGTTATTTTATTTTCTAAGTAAGAACATAGAAACATACAGAAGCCCAAAGTCATTTAGTTAGTTAAGATTCAAAAACAGACTTACCCTAGATCAATCAAAGCGCAGTTCATATGCGTTAGAAGACTTCAAGTGACTTGTTTAAGTGGCAGTTCTTGATTATGGAAGCTGAATGGCAAAAGAGTCTCTTTGTCTGTAAGTTCATTAAGTTGGTGTATTTCATCAAGTCGCTGAGAAGCAACAGTTATATGTAAATGCTAATTACATTATAGAATTAACTAGTAATGCAAACAGCATTGTGATATTGAATTAGTGAATTCTAATATTATTCTAGACTTCACCTTTGATACATAAATGGTATCTAAGGACCCTGAATTTGGAGCTGCTTTTTCAGAATTAGCATTAAAATTTTGAACTCAGATTCTCTCCAATACTCTCAAATACCTCACTTTTCTTACCTTACCTCTTAGGATTGTGAGAATTAAATGAAGTGATGTAAAGCAGTTAACAATGCTAAGCATGAAGCAAAGGCTCAAGCAATTATAGTTTTAATATCATAGCAGAAAAGGCAATGCTGCACAGATAAATTTTTAAACAGATATTCAATAGATATTTAACAGATAAACTGAATTACAATATGCAATAACTTCATAAAGTTTAAGCATATCTTTGTAATAATTTAAGAAACAGCATTTAAAATTGAGGAATTTGACTTCTTTCTCTCTCTTCCTTCATTTCTGACAAAGGAGGGTAAAGTGAGGGAATTAAGGAAGAGCAAGAAACCAGGACAAGCCAACCGTTTACAACTATATTTCCACTGCTTTTCATCATAACATTTCAAGTAATAAGCAAAAAGACATACTCTCAACACAACAAATTCTGACATAAAACATCCCCAAATTAGGATTAAAAGAAATCAAATAAAACAAGCCTACAAAAGGAAAAGACATACAATTATGCCTACTGTGAATTAAAACAAATACGTCAGAGGGCAGACGTCGTTTATCAAACTCCTGCATGATTCCAGTGTACAAATACTTTAATTACAGATTTCACCATGATCTTCAGGAAACGTTAAGAACTGCCTTATGTTAACCTTTCTTTAAAAAAAATCCTTGATATCTGGTGTTTTGTCTTGATAAATAAACTCTGAGCAAATGTTACCTAGCAAATGGATGAATGAGAGCTGACAGGACAGATGCAGAGAAAAATAGGAGTTACGTTTGACAAGGAACAGCGTTTAAAATCAGGAAGAGTAGAACCTTCACAAATTAGAGAATCTCAGTTTGCTTTACTCACAGTCTCATTGCTGGGAAGGTGGAAATCAGAAATGCACTGATAACTGGGAAATTTGAAGAGACTTTTGTTTACTTTCAGTGTGAAAACTGCAACAAATAATTGACTTAATTCTAAATGATATGGTACCCTGAGGGACCCAAATAAATTCTGTTATTATGACTCTGTGCCCAAAACACATACAAATGATTTAGTTTTGGGATTCCACACCATTTTCTTTCTTTTTTTAATAGAAAAAAGTAAAACAATATTTCATAACAAAATAATAGGAGATTAATGATAGTTAATACATTGTGTATTGTTATCTTTAAAGTAGTTACTCAGAGAATAAGATATGGGCATAAAAATTTGGACATAAAGGTTTATGCTAATATCTTAAAATAATATTAGCACAAATCTTTTCAGTGAACTAAGAGAAACTAGTAGCATAAATATCTTGTATTTTTTTCCTCACACGCCTTTCTGTACTTATAGTCAGTCCCACAGTGGCATTTTCTTCTGGTCCCCTCTCTCTTCAAACTACAAACTGTACAAAGGTATGGGCTCTACTGTCCTTAGGAATAGTTCTATATTTCCATCTTGCAATGGTACCCATATCTCAGATTTAACAGCTTCCAAAAGAATTATGTCACAGTTTCTGGTTGTTCCTTAATGGATTTTCTTTTGCTGCACTTTATGTTCTAGTCTTATTTTCATGTAAGATAGACACAAAAATAGATGATAGATAATCAGATAGGCAGCAGGTGGAGACATGTAGTTGAGTTAATTGTAAAATCGTTTTTTCCTCAAGGCACTGAAGAGGAAGACAAAGGCGATGACTGTCTGTTGGGGTCCGTGGACGAGTTCTGGTGGTTCCCTCACATGTGGAGCCACATGCAGCCCCACCTCTTCCACAACGAGTCATCTTTGGTGGAGCAGATGATTCTCAACAAAAAATTTGCCTTAGTAAGTCACTTTGAATATTGCGTTGAAATAATGTAGACTGATTAAATAAATGACAAGTTTTAATACTGAAAACGTCAAGGCTTTTGGCATGTTGACACTATTTAGACAGCTTTTCTGTCACCAGTAAGATCTTGCTGGTACATTATTTCACTCTTGAGCTCCTACTGAGTGCTCATCACTATGCTGAGCGATTTGAGGAACCGAATTTAAGATGGTTTTTACAAGAGCCAGGAATCAGCTACTTAACATAAGGTCAAAGCTCATTAGAGCTCTTCTCTGGTCCAGAAAGAGCTTCCTACACTACTGAAGAAGGAGAAACATGTACATGAAACAGTTCTTCTTCAAAATTAGATACTCCATGTCCTGAGGTCAGTTGTGACCCCCAGTTCCAAATAAAAAAGTTCCTAACTGGAATCAAGATTGTATGCCTGAAATATAAATGTGATTTAGAATGGATGGTGATGAGGCTAGGGGAAAAGACAGGGGAGAAGAACATAAAGGGAACATAAAGCAGTGAAGATTCCAGTTAAGCAGGCAATGGGAGTGAGAGAGAAAAACAGTTGAAAGACATTACAAGCACGTGTGTTATATGAGTGGAATATTTCCTTGGCTGAAAAAAAAACTGTTATTTATAGTATAAAGTTGTGATTTAGAGACATGAAAAACTATAGTAAAAATTTTAATAAGTATACTGTAAGGGAAAATTTGGCAATGAATAGAGAAAGTGCCAGTGCCCACTTGCATGAAATGATTTTTCTGATACAGTTGCTAACATCAAGAACATTAACTATCTGTCTTCATGTTGTGTAACTCAAACTTATACAAGAAGGGGTTAGAATTTATCAACTGTATTTTTCTCAAAAACACAGAAAATGGAATTCTTTTTGGGTGGCATCAGGAGCCACACTTGTCTGTCTTTAAACCTAAGCCCACCTTCTGAAATAAGCAGTTTGAAGGACACAATTGTTACGTGTTGGTATTTTGTCAAGAAAACAAGAATCGTGGTCCTTCATGCCCATATGATGAAAGTATTATGACAGTTTGCAAATTGTTTCAAGATAAAGAATCACCCTTCCTCCAAAAAAATAAAAATAGTAAATAGCATGTAAAATTGAGTAAACATTGTCACAATATTAAAAATCCTACCTCAATATTGCAAATGCTAATTATGTTATATTCAGGAATTGAAGACTTCTGGTATTAACAGTGTTAATCAGCAAGAAATACCATGGAAAGGAGAATTACTTGGTAGTTGTTTTATAAATTTGTAGAAGAAAAAGAATTAGTGAAAGAGAAAACAATGTAAATACAGTAAAAGATGACTCCAGTAAATGATAAAATACTGAGAAATGAGGAAAGAGCATTTTATGTTTGTTTCGTTAGCCTTCAAAAAATAATATATCAAGGCAAGTTTGAAAAAAGACATGACATTGACTTTTATATATCTTGAAACTAGAGTATATAGAACAATCGCTGTTGTGTTATTACTGGGATGAATCAGTGAATAAATCAATGAATTTCAATATTATGTTCAAATTTCAAACAGGTGTAAATATTTTAATGTAAACATAGTAAAAAGAGGCAAAAGTGTTATATATATTTTTTAGAATATTTAACTAAAATGCATCATAGACAGAAAGAATAATTCAAACTCCAAATCTTGGAATTCTGAACCTAATTCAAGTACCAAAGAAAGACTTTTTAGGAATGTCATTTCTAACTAGGTGTTGACAACCCAGAGTATGTTACTAAAGGTAGCAGAGAACAGTCAGGAAGAATCTTTTCAAACGAGACCAAATATAATTTTCATGTTTTAATCAAACAGAGGACCAGGGGATTTTTGTTTGTTTGTTTGTTTCATTTTTTGTCAACAGAGGACAAATTTAAAAAGATGTCCCCCACTATAATAATGTGAAAGAGAGCCAGTCTGGGAACCAGCACCATGCATGGGCCCCCATCAGACTGGGAACAACCAGACCCCAGCCCCTTCCAGTACATGGGCTGGCAAACAAGAAGCACCAGTCATTCCCTGCCCCACCATTAGCAACTGGTTTATACAGAGAAACACAGGCTGTGATGATAGCTATGGAGGTGAAATGCACCTGTGGTGCTTTGGTGTTACACTAACACAGGTCTAGGGCCAGTGGTCTGATCATAGATTCAGAGGATATTGGTACGTAGTGTGGCATCTAGGGGGATCTCCTTCTGAGGGTTGTAGCCATTGTTGATTCCCTGTAGTCCTGTTTTGAGGTTGTATATCATTTCCTTTGTTTTGTTGGGTTGGGTTTTATTCTCTTTTGTTTTGTTTGATTATGTTAAATCTGATGGCAAGAGCAGCTATTTCAAAGATAGCAAGCTATATTATGGTAGCAATTTTGGATTTACTATTGGCTTGTTTTGAAATTCTTTACTGTATTCATCGTTTGGTTTTTATTGTTTCTCTTTTCTATTCTGTTCTGTTTCATTTTTACTATGTCCGAAGTTATCTGCAGCTATTTTGAAGACATCAAAAGGCATTATGGTAACTATTGTTGATTTCATAATGTTTTCAAGTCTTGTATCTCTTACCCTGGTTTGTTTTGATTGGTTTTGTTGTTTTATCCTCTTTAAAATAAAATTTAAAAATAAAATAATGTGAAAAATAATATGTATAAAGCATTTGAGAATAGTGATGAGCACATATCACTCAATTGGCAGCAACTATTTTAATTTTAATTATACTTAGTGTCTTAAAACTTCCATATTCAAATTTTCCATAGTTTTCTGAGGTCTTTGAAGTCACAAGCAAGAGGAACAAAATGCTTGAGTCTAAATTTTTATTTTGCATTGGGATGACATTTGGTAATGTAAGTCTTGTACAACTTGTAATTATGTGTTCATTAACTTTTTTATTTCTTATTAAGGCATTAGGGTTCCAAAACTGCACTGTTGATAATTTTACAGATGTAATGAGAAAGATCAAGGGCTTTTTAAAAAAATAAAACATATTCTACACTGTTTCCTTTAACAATATCCTGAATTTAGGCATATTTATTTTCCTTTTATAGATGAGGAGGCTGAGAGTCAGATAAATACAGTGACATACTCATGATGATAACACTCACTGGTGGTAGAATTAAGACCAGAAATCTAAGGCTGTCTATACTGCATAAATTGTATCCCTCAGGCATCCTCAGTAGGCTTCCAATTGAATGCACAGGTGTAAATCTAGACTTTTCTTTTGCCTAGTAATCCAAGGGACTGTCTCACAATCTTCGTAGCATGTAGGAAATGGAGAAATTAACGTGGAACACATAGGAAAACTTTTCCCTTCAGTTCCCTACACTCTCCTAATATAGTAAGAGTCTATAAAATTATTATGAAGATAACTCAAACAGAGGAACTTTCTTCAATATAGATATAAAATGCAGTGTAATCTAGTAGAAGCCATTCTGGAGGAAATTGTACTTCAACTCTCTACTATCTAGAAGCAAGAAGCAAATATTAACCCCAGCTAATAACACCCACTCTAAACTGGGTTATATCTTGCTTTCCTACATGAGCTTAGATTAGAACCTCTGGATTTTAAAATGAGTGTAAATGTTTCCTATTGAAAGAATGTGTATTGCTGGAGGAGTAAATGGGAGGTCATAGATGCAATATTCAAATGGGTGATTGGGTTAGACACGTAATCTAAATGAAAGAATCTGCTGCTCTCACTTTGACAACCTATACCCAGTCATCTGCCATTTGTATTGAGTATTAGCAAATACATTTGATCTATTATCTCTTTGCACAATGTGGACACTTTTGACTCATAAGAGAATTAGATGTCTATTTTAATTTTGCTTTAAAAGTTCTGTCTAATAGCTTATTATGGAATGTCAAGCAGATCCCTTAAGCAGACTTGCATTTGATAATTGCAGCTATCAAAGAAAATACAGCTATAAGGATTAAATGGAAAAACTTACAATTAAAAAAATGGGCTAATTCAGTAAGTCAACTGAATTTTTTTAAAAGAGACATTTTTGACAGATACCAGTTCTGAAATAGGGTTTAATTATAACAATGATTCAAAACAGTTTGAAATATCTATTTGACTTCAACAGTAGGATCTGGTATTACTAGAAAAGCAAAATAACAATGTATGTAAACTTCAAAAGTGTATCAGAAATAACATACTCTCAGTTGAAGAACTGAACCTCAATTTTGGCAAATGGTGGTAGTTTCATTTTAGTGATCAAATAGTATATATTTTCATCATACAAGTATTTGTCAATGTCAAATGATGCTGAATATTGTTATTAAATCCTATTAAAATAAGTAGTAGTAGAACGATGTTCCTGAAAATATAAAGTCTTACTGATGATTGCTCTTTTGATTGCATTATCAGTATTCTTTCAGATAGTTGTCTTTTTCCTCCCTCTTTTCCATGTTCAACAAAGTTTCCTAATTTACTTTAGATGGAATGTCTATTGTCAGTTACATAACTTTTTAGATAATTGAGCACATTAGCACATTTTAGCAGCTTTTTAGATAATTGAGCACATTGAGCGCATTTATAAGTAAAGCTTATATTATCAAAATATAATTTAAAATATATTGGAAGATTCCTTTTTTAAGGAATACATGATAATCTTTCAATTAGTTACTTGCAGGCCAGAGAAGGACTAAAGTCCATCATTTTTCATTCAGTAAAAGATTTTATTAAAAAGGCACTTTATGTTTTCCTTTTATTAACAGTAAACATGAAGTATAATTTTAATGGTCTTAATAGAAGCAGAGAGTTCGAAGCAGGAGGCAGAGTCTGCTCAGAACTGACAGAACACTTCTAGAGGAACCTGAGCTGCACAAGTTAAGAAAGATAATGGCCAATATTCAGATCAAGAAGAACAAAGTATATAATTTACTTCATAAAATGAATGGCTGAAGAAGCTTGAACAGCACAAAAGATGAATAAAAAGACTAACAGATATATGATCAAGCCTTATATTCCAATTTAAAGAGTACCGATATGGTCATGCCGGTTACTACACAGTAAATTGTAATACTACCACTCTCCCTAACCTCTCAACCATCTCACACCTTCTCCCACGTTGTCCCAAACCTTGCAACTACTCAACAATAAAGAGGTCTGACCCAGAAAACATCTCTCAGCATCTACCCATAACTCCATAGCCAGCAACAGTTCCGATCAGTCAGTGTCCTAGCATGCTGGTTGGTAAATGAGACACAATGCCTGACACCCAAGATTAGAGGAGCCTAGGTTTATTTTGGCTCACAGTTTGTAGAAACTCGGTTCCCAGTTGGCTGGCCAAGGCTGGGTGGTGTGACAGCCATCACAGGGCAGAAACAGCCTAAGGCAGAACAGGCAGGAGGCAGCAAGAAGCCAGCGTCTGGAGCTAGTGTGAAACAAATCTCCTTTTCCTTTTTATCCCATCGAGGCTATAGACTGTTTGGGTGTTGCCATCTACACCCAGGATGGGCCTTCCCATTGGCCATACCCAGAATTGTGCTAGTGCTAATCAGTGGATTAATTTAGTACTAGACACCCTTGATCACAGTGTCATATGCTCTAGATCCACTCAACTACGAAAGAGCCCCACCTATGAGCAAATGAGGCTTTGGGGGACATCTAGATACAAACCATAGCATCATCTAAATATACTTAGTTGAAATTAAAATTAGAGAGCTGGGGTTGGTGGCACACACCTGTAATCCCAGCACTCAGGAGGCTGATGCAGGAGGATTTATTTATGTGAGTTTGAGGCGAGCCTGGACTATGCAAGCTAGTTCAAAGCTAACCTGAACTACATAGTGAGACTTTGACTCTAAAAAAATTAGAGAAGGGTAGATTCACTGGATTCATAAAGGAAATCATAAAGAAAAAGTATAGACCTATACATTTAAGCCTTCTTATTCTAAACTAAATAAGTTAGACTCTGCATGGAATGGAGCTGTTATATCCAGTAACTGCTTAATAAATAATTATTAGGTGAAAGGAAACATTTCTTCAATCTCTGAAGATTTTATCAATTATGGTTTTATAATGCAGATTTTACTAGTATTTGGGTATGGTGACCAAAAAGGTTGAGAGAGGACATTAAAACAAGTAGTTTATTTAGCACAGTGTGTGGTGGTTTCAGTTCAGCTCCAAGGCAGGGTGGTACATGGCAGAGGAGAAACAGTTCATGGCAATGGAAGACAGCAAAAGCAAAGAGAAAGAGAAGTCTCTTTCTGTCCTTTATATTTTATCCAGTCTAGAGGGATGAGGGCAGAGCCAATCCAGGCAATGGACTGGTCCAGCAACCACCCACCCTTAATCCCAGCACTCTTAATCTCAACAATGCATTACCTATGGATCACACACTCTAGATTTAGCAACCTCCAGAAAAGTCCTATGACCTCGTGAGACTCTGGGGGGAGATCTACATACAAACCGTAACATGTGGGCAAGAGTCTTACTGTGATTTCTGTAGGAAAAGTAAGGAAAGAGAAGGTAAGCAGACTTAGGATCATTTCTATGGGTTCTGAAGTATAGGGCCTATCTCTAGTCACTTTTCCCCTGGTTCTTCGGTAAGTTGAGCAGGGGAATAAATTACTCAGTATTCTAGAGAGTCTGTTAAATAAGGTGGTTAAGGTTTAAATTTCTGAACTGATTGATTTGCATTTGAAAACTATGCTTTCAGGCAAGTATTTGCTATCTCTAGAAACTGCTTAGTCTTGGGACCAGCAGTCTCTTCAAGGCCCGTAAGGCATTAAAATATAGAGAATAAAAAGGCCTGATGAATAGCCTTACATGTGCTTTTCTCTAGGTTGTGTATTTTGAAACATTTCACAGAATTGTAAATGCTCTCATCATCTGCCTTGCCATATTTGTGTTGTTCCTAACTTGCCATTCTGCTTCCCAATCCCGGTCTGAACCATAGAGTCTACTGATGGGGACTTACTGAAACAGAAAACAGTAAAGTTTTTTGTTCCTTTTATGTGCTTATTATTTCTATTAATTTTGCTAAATGTCACACTAAATTTTGTTAAAACATTGTATCACAACTATATCTACCAGACCTGTATCCATAAGCTATTTATTTAGCTTTCAGATATATACTTTTTGTCCTGATAATTGCATTAATAAAATACTTGCCTTAAGACTACAGTTGTTCTTTTGATAGAGGGAGAAATATGACTACCAACCTACTAGATGTCAGATATTTCAAGCTCATGATCCCTGAAATCTAAGAATAATTTTAAGGAGCAAGGGAGGTTAAGAGTAGGAAAAATTTATTGAACAAGAGCACTTCTGAGAGATAGAGGAGACGGGAAAGTGGGTCACCAATGAGCCCACTTCTCAAAACAAGTTTCATAGAGCAAAATCACGACGTGGGTACAACATGGGTCAAAACTATGATCAAGAAACAAGATTATAAGTATAGCCACTTAGGTAATACTGATCCAGTGGGAAAGTGGGTTACATAGAAAGTATACATGGAAAGATCAAAAACCTTTTTAGGAAGGGATGGATTGGGAGGTGCTGGTCATGTACTTGGGTGTCTGATGTCTACCTGGATTTTATTGGGCCAGCTGATGTCAATTACAGTATAATCTTTAATTTATTGCCTATCCCTTGGGGAGCATTTAGGCCTGGTCATTCTGTCTTTATCTTGAGGCCCAGCCTTTGACAGATGCGCCTCCAGCCACAGTTAGAATGTGTTCTTACTCTTGCACTGACTCCCTTGAGGGCCTAGTCTCTCTGACTGTCTATAATATATCTACCTACTGTGGAACTTTTATTTAAAAAAATAATCTGCATACTAAGACATTAAATATAGTAATGTGTATAGTATAGTAATATAGTAATATAGTAATATAGTAATATAGTAATATAGTAATATAGTAATATAGTAATATAGTAATATAGTAATATAGTAATATAGTAATATAGTAATATAGTAATATAGTAATATAGTAATATAGTAATATAGTAATATAGTAATATAGTAATATAGTATAGTATAGTTATTGCTTTCTTCTTTACCTGTCAATAAATTGTTTAGTAAGCTCTTCAAAAATTTCATGGGGTTGACAGTAAACTTCTTGACTTAGAGATTCCAAATTGCTATAATTCCCATTTTTTGAAAGTTTAATGTATTTTCAATTCATGATTCTTATATTTGCTGTTTATGAATATAGTGAAAATATTTAGACTTCAAATCTACATGGGTTTTGTTTTTGTTTTTATTTTTTGTTTGGTGGTTGTGTTGGTTACTTTTCTCTCACTGCTGAAATAATATACCTAATGCCCAAAATTAAAGGGGGAAAAGTTTATTTAGCTCATATTTTGTGGAGGTTTCAGTCCGTAATTAGCTGACTCCAAAGCAAAGTGGTAAAAGGCAGACGGCAAAAGTTTGTGGGACAGAAAGCAGCAAAAGGAACAAGAGTGAAAGGAACAAGAGGAGCAAGAGAGAAGATTTTTTCTGTCCCTTATATTGTAAGTAGGCTATATACCCTAGGGTCGATGTAGCACTCCACCTATAATCCCAACACTAGACAAAGAATCAGTCTCAAACTCTAGATTCGGCCCCTTCAAGAAGCATACCTCCATGACTGTAACACTGGTAAACCATAACAAAGGCTCTGGGGTCAATCCCCAACTATATATATATACATCATGTATATATATATACATGTATATATATATATATATATATATATATATATATATATATATATATACATCAATCCCTAACCCTATTTATTCATTTATTTATTTATGGGTTGGGGGGTTTGGGGGGGGGTGTTTTGTTTTTTGGGTCTTGAGACAGGGTTTCAGTAAATCACTAAGTTACCAACAGTAGGTTCAAACTTTTCATCTTCCTATCTCAATCTCCCTGAGTACTGAGATTATAGGCCTGCTCTAGCATATCCCACTTCCCTTTCATCTGTTACATGAGTTTTAAACTCTTGGTATATGAGAGCTGAAAACTAAACCTTTAGTTTATGGATGGAGCACTTACTAATTTAATGAACATATTCTCATCAGAACCCCTTATTATCATCTTCATTTTATTGATGACACAGCTAATATTTATAGGCATTAAGTAATTGCCATAAGTTGCACAGGTAAGGTGCAGACTGTTCTGTTAACCGCTATGCTACTTCAGTGTTTTCCTCATTTTCTTTATTATTTATAGTCTTCAAAAGGGATTTATATTTTTGAATAACTCATCCTTTCACTATATTTTATTAGTGTATTACTAGTAATTGTTTCACAATTATATGGTCATCAGAACATTTTTAAAATCTGCTTTCCTAAATTGTAATATTATAATCATTTTCAGAATTATATATTATTAAGACTTTGAACTCCAGGATTGCATGTCATGTCCTTTCCAGTGGCCTATCACTTACATATAGGTAGTGGACTCAGGTGATATAGCAAGAGTAGTGAAAATGGAGAAAAATTGGAGTTCGGTAGCAAAGAGTTATGTGTCAAAGGGAAAGTCTGGAAGCATACACTAAAGAGGAAACCAAGACAAGGTTAAACTAAGTCAGCAGAAGTTATATTATTAAAAAAAAGAGGACTGAAGGAGGAGTTTCAAAGATGGCAGACCTAGAGGTAGCAGGATATGGAGCCTCTCTGAGAGAGACAGCTCAAATGCCAGAGTAGAAGACCCTGGAGAGATTCAAACAGAGAGACATGGACTCTATCAACCCAGGAAGAAACTGAAGGGAAACAAACTGCTCGAACATGAGGTCCCGGGGCTACGATTAGGGAAGCTAAGATGGGCAAGCGCTGCACTCTCGCCGAGCCACCTGAATTCGTCCCCGAGATCCACTTGAGTGACCAAATCCGCACCGAAGTGACTGGCTTAAGTGGCCGGAGCATGGAGCTGAACAGCTCTGCGCGAGACTGGCTAGAACCGGACCTGCACGGGACCCACCCAGAGACACCGAGAATTGACGTTGCAACCGCACTGAGGTCAGAGGTCGGGGAGCCCAGGAGTTCTCGGGACTGGCATCAACATGTGGTGAGTGATGGGAATGGGACCCTCCCATGGGAAAGGGGCAACCAAATAGATGACATATTGGAGTTGGGCAGGAAAGTCCTGGCTTTGTAAGGAAGCGGCTTCAGTTGGTTGCTCCCCTTGCAGAGTG
>PVJX010012213.1:0-51082 GCA_004027295.1 Dolichotis patagonum
CCTTTGGAGCCAGGCCAGTCTCTTCCATTCATGAGGTAGCTGCTCCAGCCTGAGTGTGGCTGGGTGGCGCCTCCCTCGAGGACTCCGGGTCATCGGCAGCCCCATAGGTCAAAGCCACTCGGGAACCATAAAAATCGTACATGATTATTTGGCCAATGCGGGAATCTGTGGGGAGCACAGGGCATGGATGACCAAGGCTCTGAGGGGTCCCAGGTGGCGGACAGCATGTTCCAAGGCCTGGAAGAAGGACGAGAACATTCTATGGGCTTGCAGGGTAGACAGTGAGGCAGTGGCCTCGCTAGGAACACGGGTCTCACTGAGATACCGGGAGAGGGATGGAGTAGAGGCCTGTGTGCCTGCCTGTGAGGCCCGGGGTCTGGGGGGCTGTTGAAGAGAGGAGAACAGTGATCCCGGAATATTTATTTGGCTTCTCTGGGCTGCCTGAGTCTGCAAACTCTTCGGAACCTTGATAGGGTGATACGTGGTTGCTCAGAGGAAGAAATGGTATATTTTGAAGACGTCCCCCAGCCATGGCCCTGAAAGAAAACCAGGCCTCCACCCAGGCCCTGCCAAGACGCCCAGCCTGGAATGCAGCTGCCTCCGCTGGAGCACGTGCCTTGGTTTTGGGCCAAGAGTGATGGGAGGAGGGCGCCCTTCCGGGAAGAAGCTTCCAGACCCCCAGCAGGTGTAGGCTCCAGGGTTTGACAAGGGTCTGAATCCCATCTCCACTGCTTGTCCCACATATGAACTCAAGACACCTGTTCATTGCTTTCTGCCTTGGTTTCCCCAGCTGTGCATGCATCCTTTCGTGGTGGCCTTGTGGGAAGAGGCTGCTGGGAGGGGTGAACCAGCCAGGAAAGGGATCCTCAAGAACAGTGCCTGGCACATGGCAGTGCTTTGAAAAGTAGAGGCTGCTTTAGAATGTGGTGTGTTTCCTTATCGTGTGGTGAATGAGCCCCCATCCTGTTTCCCCCAAGGGAAAGCTGTGTTTGTAATCCCCAGTGCCTGGGGGACCCTAAAAGAACCTCAGAACCCTAAATCTAGGGAATTATAGAGCATCAGAGCCAGAAGGAGCTGACAGATTATCTGCACCATCTTCCCATTTTAAAGGTAGAAAAACCGAGGCCAGAGAGAAGCAACTCATCTTTGTTGCACCCATCCAGCAGGATAGAGAGGCAGGTTTTCTCCCTCGAAGTCCCCGGCCCCAGCCCAGGGCTCTGCCTGCTGGGGAGCACTGGAGTCTTTCAGAATGGGGTGGGGCCCTGGCAATGCTCCAGCAGGGAGTGGCCCCCTCCCGTAGATGACAGGAGCAGCCCAGAGTCACAGCGAGAGGCAGCTGAGCCATCGGGCTTCTGTTCTTCTGCCAAGCTCTTCCCGTTGCCCTTTTCTTTGTCTTTCTGCAGAGACGCTGTGTGCCTTTGATGAGCTTAGTTGTCACCAACTGTGGGTGCTCCCACCATCTCCCCAGCACCCCAAAGGAAATCATTCTGACATCAGTGCCGTCCTGGCATCTACTGGGCTGGCCTGGATGGGCAGTGCCAGGCCGAGGTGACCAGCGGGTGCAGAGTGGCAGCATCCCGAGCTGGCGTTCAGGTGCTTGTCAGGCGGGAATTCAGGCCCCGCAGTAGCCTGCGGCCAGGTGTCTGGCTCCACCGAGGCAGATGATGCTGATGCGTTGCTAATTGTCACCCGGCACCTAATGTCCCAGGCAGGGCGGAAGGAGTGAGGTGGGGGCGGTGAAGGCCGACACGTTACAAAGGCTTCTTTGTTCACTTCTGCAGCAGGAAAGTGGGTCGCAGCTCAGCTTGGAGGGAAGAGGCATCAGAAGGCAGATTCCTGGGGCCCGGGGCCTGTGCCTTGGCTGGGGAGCTCGAGGTGGGGTGGGGAAGAGAGGTCAGTACCTTGCTGGGAGGACCAGGGTTACCTCATGGGGCAGAGTTACGGTGCCCAGGACAGTCTTATGGCAGTCATATTTCACAAGAAAAGACAACAATTCCCCTCTTCCCTTCTCTCCTTCTCTCCTTCCCTCCCTCCTTTCCTTCTTTCTTCCTTTCAGTCCTTCCTTTGTGCAGCAAATATTTATTGCCCACTTCCTGCCAGTCAGACACTGGGGAGGGTTTGGAGATGGGAGAAGAGTGAACAGGCACGCTCCGGCCCTCATGGGGCTTACAGCCTAGGGTTGCACCTGCTCCGTACACCGCCCAATGGACTATTGATATTTAAATTATAGTGAAATAAAGTGTCTCAGTTTCTGTGTTACCGAATTCAACAAAATCCAGTTTCTCGGTCATACTGGGCACAGTTCCAGTGTCTTCTGGCCACGCAAGGCCAGAAGCTGCTGTGTTGGGTGGTATAGGTGGGATTGCCATCTCTGCAGGAAGTTCGAGGGTGACCCAGGTCTGGGACCACCTTCCTCCCAGGCAGGATGTGAAATAACCAGGGACTGTAGAGGGACAGTCTTGTCCTGCTCAGATTGTCCTTCCAAGCCCAGAGAGAAAACCTCAGGCTGATACTATCACGTCTGTGTTAGCTCTGCATTGCTGGGATAAACAACTGACATTCACAACTGAAAGGGGGAGAGGTTTATTATGGCTTACGGATTGAGAGGGTCTAGTCCATGGTCCTAGCTCCAAAGCCCAGACATCATGGCAGAGGGAAGGTGCTCCCTTGGTGGCAGCCAAGAAGCAGATAGGGAAGGAACCAAAGAGAGAGGAGGAGGAGGAGGAGGCCGGGGACCAGACGTGACCCCCAAAGCCATGCCCCAGTGACCTCTTTTTCTCCACCCGGGCCCATCCTCCTAAGGGCGTATTCAGCATGAATTTGTCAGTAGATCCATCCATTATGAGGTCAGCACCCTGGTGCCTGTCACCTCTCTCGTGGCCACTTCTGAACTGTACTGGATAGGGATCAGGCGTCAGTTCATGAGTCTCTAGAGGGACCCCTCATATTTAAATCCTAACAATGTCTTTGATGCCCTCTGTCACTTGTTGGTTTCTTCTTTCCAGGCCTGAGCCACAGGCCTTCCGCCAGTGGCAGGGAGCAAAACTTACATGGTGTTTCCATTGTTTCCATTCCTCAGTCACCCTCGGTTTAAGGCAGGTGATAGAGGTTTGCCATTTGGGACAGTGATTTAAATTCTCTCTTTCTCTGAAAAGTGGCTTAATTTAAGTAAATAATGAGTCAAGTTAAAGAAAAATGTTAGGTACAAGGAGGAGCAGGAGGCCCATAGAGATGGCTAGTCTGTGGAGGTGGCTGGCGGCTGTGGGCCTCTGTGGTTAGGAGCCTGATTTGATTGAACAGTGGGGGCACAGAGCATGGCCTGAATTTGAGGGATGCCATGTGTAAGTTCTGTGATTTTGGGACCAGACTATGTGCCCTCTGAATCAGGTTCCAGCAGGCAATGGTGCACACCCTGGAGAGTCTGGGGAGGGCATTGGTTTAGGGACTCAGCCCCTGGGAGTGTGGGAGTGGACCCTGGTGGCTGGGACCAGAAAGCAAGCTGGGCACTGACGGCTGCATGGTGGCATAGTGGTCCCAAGTAGAGGGATGCAGCCAACCCTTGGGGACCCAACAAGGATCTGGAGAGAGAACTATCCCAGTGTCACCCTCCTCTTGCTGGTGAGGCACTTCTGGGCACCTCCTTGGGAAGTCCCTGCAGGTCACCTTTGAAGGCACAGAGCAGGTGGCAAAGGGGGAGAGCGAGCAGGGGTGCAAGTGGCAGAGACCTAGCACCATCTTGCCAAGCCTCAGTTTCCCCATTATTACAGGGAGGAGCCCACTCTGTGCCTAAAGGACAGTGCACGGTGCTCAGGACACCCAGCTCTGCATTGGGACAGCCTCAGCAGAACCCGGCTGCCCGCTCTTGTGGCCGCTCCTGTGGGCGATGCGATGCTGTATCCCATGAAGCCACGTTGGAGTCTGGGCTTGAGGAGAGGGTGGAGCTGGCCCTGCCAGGCCCGTCAATCTGCCTGACCATGCAGGGGATCACTGTGTGTTTGCCCAGGGCTCTGCCCTGGCTGGGGCGACCTTTGCCTGTGTTGTTCCTTTTCCAGTGTCTTCAGTGTCCCCGTGCCTGCTACTCCCTTGCTCCCCGGTCTGTCTCACTGATTGATTACTTCACCCCAGGGCACACTGATTCGTCATTCCCCAGTCTATTTTCCACCCTATTTCCCACAGAGATGTTCTTTCTCCCTAGATCCATTTAGGTCATCTTTCCTCCCATCCCTACCACCTCCTAGTGCATGCGTCCCTATCAGGAATGGGTGTAGTTTGCTCCATTCATGTAGAAAGCAGCTACTCCCTAGGCGTCAGCCACTCTTCAGGAGGGGGAGAGGGCCTCTGCCCCTGCTGGGGGTGGGGCAGGGAGGAGATGGTGCTTTGGGCTACTGCATTCTCCTCCATCAGTTCGAGGGACCTTCGCATTGAGGAGTAGCTGGAGTTCAGGGAGTAGCTGGCTTCCACATGGAGATCAATTTTCCTGGGAAAATGTACACGAGGGTCCCTTCAGCTCCGAGCTTCTAAGTCGGCAGAGCTGGCTTTCCTGTTGACCCTGTTTTCCTTTGTCCGGCCCCTTTTCCCGTCTACCTGACAATTCGAATTGACTTTGATGAGGACTAATTTTGCTAGTTGAAATTTATGAGACGCCTATGTATTCGGGGCTTGGCTCAAATTGCCATGACAAATCCTAGTGGCAATTTCTTCCCTGGCTCATTCTCTGACGTGCCCTGGGCACGACGGAGTGCCCCTGGCCTCCCCAGCGCTCCGTCTGTCCCCTCTGCCAGCCCTGTCGAATGCCCTGCCTCCACCCAGCTTGATCACAGCCTTTCCTACGAGTGCGGTGGCTGTGGCCCTGTGGGAGGGACAGATGCCTACTGAGGATCAATATTCCTTGGGAAAATTGCCACCAACAGCTTGCCTGGCTCTCTGTGACCATCTTGGCTGAGGTGACATTTCCTTGTTTGGCCCCTTTTCTGCTACCTGACTGTTGAAATTGACTCTGATGAGGATTCGCTGTCCGGAGTTCTGCAGGCTGGCCCTCCATTCGTCCTGGCTGCCGGTCCCTGTCATAGCGCGCTGGTGCTGTGTCAGCCTCCTTGGGCAGGGCGCTGTGTCCCCAGAACAGCCATGATGGGGTGGGCGTGACACGCTTTGATCACTCCTTCACGACCTTCTTGGTAACTATGTCCACCCGTACTGTTATGCACATCATTTACTGAAAGTTGAATTTAAATTGATTCCTCCTTGTTTGAATTTCCCTTGTGCACAGGAATAACCTGTGGGGTTATTGTACCGACTGTCGGTTCCTCTCAGTTCCTATTAAGAGGCCCATGGGACTGAATTTGTAAGCTTTCCTTGGTCCTCCTTGCATAACTGTGTCAGCACCTTGGACAGCACCACTGTGCCGGGCAGGGTCCCCACCGCAGCCAGGAGCTCAAAATCTGACTCCAGCAATCCCACTGATCGTCATTTCCTCCCCTGGAGCCCAGATGTGGCCTTTTAGTGCCATTCAGCAGCTGTTCACTGCTTGGGCAGTCCTGAGTACTAGGTTGGGGCTTCACAAATAAGTAATTGAACTAGGGCTCAGTAGAAAGGATGGCACATGACTGGGTATTAAAGGATGCATAGGAGTTTGCCAGAGGGATTCGGGAAGGAGGTAGCTGCAAGGACAAAGGTTCATAGGCTGGAAACAAGCTGGGGCATCTGGAGGGCATAGAAGGCAGAGGTGCAGGGTGTGTGCGCTGCAGGAAAGAAGCGGGCAGGGGGTGACTTGGGAAACTGGTCAGGTGCGTTTGCTGGAGGTGGGCCGGTGCTGCAGCCTGGCAGCCTGGGCCTGGGCCTGGGAAGATGGAGGCCCTTTTCCTGCTGCAGAGGCCGCTGGTGCCCATATGCCATGCAGATGGGGGGTCAAGGGGCGGGGCTTTGGGACAAGAGGCAGAGACGCCGTGCATCTAGGTTGATCTTTGCGAGATGCCCTCTGGCTCGAGCTCTGTGACCGGGCTCCCTGCTGGCTCCAGCGCAGCCTCCTTCAGCCGTGTGGCCCAGGACCAAGGAGGGGTGTGGCCGAGTCAGGCCGTCCTTGTCTTCACCAAGTAAACACTGCTGCGTGGTGTGCAGCAGGCGTGGTGACAGCTCCCACCCACGCCAGGCTGACGCCCACCTCACATCTTCACAGACCGTGCAGGCAGGGGCATGCTGCTGGTTCCGTTTTGCAAAGAAGGCCACACAGCCCAGAGAGGTCGAGGCTCCTGCTCAGGGTGGCACAACTTGTGGGTGACATGCTCAGTCTTGAAGCCGTCTGGCCTGTTTCCCATGCTTTCTGTCTTCTTGCTGCTCGGCCACTAATCCCTTCTAATGTGGCCTCTGCGACCTCGCATCCTGTGTCTCTGTGGCTGGTGGGGACTCCAGGCTCTGGGCCCCAGTGCCTAGGCAGCCGGGGAAGGTTCCAGGCCTGTCCCTCCCTGCCCTGCGGTTCTGGGCGACGGCTTGCTGTGTGCTGTTGTCTCTGGCCTCCTTATTATTATTATTTCTTTCCACCGTGCTGCTAAAAGCTTCCTGCAGAGAGCATGCAACCGGCTCTTTAAAATTTAAAGGGCTTTACTTAAACAGTGCTGCTTCCCTTGGAAAGGAGACAGAGAGGCAGATGCAATGGTTATATTTAGTGCAGCATGGGGCTTGGTGGGTGTGCAGGTGGCCAGGGGATGTGGTTTATGGTGAAGCTTCAGGGAAAAGGAACTCAAGGGGAGGGTCTGCAGCCAGCCTCCCTCCCTCTGGAACTCCAGCATGGCCTCAGGAAAAGCCATCATTCAGCGTTCTAGGAAGAACAAGAGGATGGAGGCCAACCGAGGGTGCCCACTGGGGACATAAACCTGGACAAAGAGCCCTGCACACCCCCTTGCTTCATGCTGCCTCAGGACCTTTGCACATACTGTCCCCCCTGCTAAAACTTACCTCCTCCCATGTTAGTCAGCTGTGGTAGTCAGCTTTTGTCACTGTGACAAAATACTTGAGACAAATGACTTAAAGGAAGGAAGGTTGTGGTGCTGGTGGAGCCAACCCATCTGAAAAGCAGAATTCCTTTCTTCCTTCTTTCAAGTATCATTCATTCATTCATTCATTCAACAAACATTGATCAGACACCTGTGCCATAGATGGGCTGGAAGAGTATAAGGGTATAAGCAGGGAAGTGTCCTGTTTATTGAACATTTACTATGTTCCCAGGATGCAAACAAGTAATGAAACAGAATCACCCTAAGGAATGCTTGGGTGGTGAGAACCTGGGAGTGTTTGGTAGCGACCATCTGGCCAGACTCTAATGAGGTCCTGAGAGGTGGGCAGAACCTTGGAAGATGAGAGGAACTGGTCAACCCATGGCTTTCACCTGCATTCCTTGGCACCCCAGTTTCCCTTTGGGGAGCCCCCAGGTCACCTTGGGAAGTAAAATGTGGGTCAGGATGCTAATCAAAGGGGTCCCTTTTCCTCGAATCAAACCAAGATCTCTCTTTGCCTGCTTTTTAGGCTGGGCTCCATCAGTGTCCAGGGGGGAAAGTACAACAGCCACGAAAAGCATTTGGAAACAGATCGGGGGCTGGAGAGGGTCCCAGGCTTCTCTGTTTAGGGTCTGCCACCCTCCCTCCACATGTGGGGAAACTGAGGCCGCTCACTGAGGGATCAGGGAGTTATCCCAGGCCACCAGCAGGAGGGGACACATCGGGGACCAGAGCTTCTGACTTCTGCTGCCTTCTGTCTGGAAGTCCCCAGGGGCCACATCCCCCTGAGCGGGGAGGACCCTGACCTCCCTGGGCCCAGCCTTAGGAGGCCCCGGGAGCCCTTCTCCACTTCCGGCTTACAGGCTGCCCCACCCTGGGGGAGCCTTGAATGAAAGGAACTATTTTCCAATCACATGTTTCGCTACATTTTATTAAAAGCACCCGTGCTGGCCCTGTCTGCCACTGTCCCCACCCTGCCCTCAGAGCAGCAGCCCAGCGCGGGAGCAGGCACCCAGGAGAAGAAGGGAACCTTGCTGGTGACCCCGTCTGCTCCTGCGGCTCCCGCTGCAGGGGACTGGCTCAGAGAGGTTGAGGTGGGGACCGGAGTCACCCAGCGCGGGCCTTGGCCCTCATCCTGCACCCTTGAGCTCCCCGACCAAGCTGAGTCCCTCTGGGCTGTTCACATCCGATGCCCTGGTGACCCCAGGCACGAGTAGCCTTGCTGTCAGCAGTGGGTCTCGGTCTGCAGACATCCAGGTATTTCTACTGAAGAAGCAGCCCTCCCCCTCCTCCGGTTAGAAGAGGCCAGCTGGGGGGCCACGGTGAGCCCCTGGGTCACCTGCTGGATGTTTCACTGCGGGCAAGGCATGTAATGGCCCTGAGCCTCAGTTTCCTACCTGGGACATGAGGGTGATGCTCCCTGCCTTGTTGGTGGGATTGATAAGCATCTGATGTCTAGTAGTCACTCAACACACAGTGGACTCTGCCAGAGGATAGAGGGCGTCCAACCAAACCTTCACTGCAGGGAAGAAAGTAAGAACCCTGCTCATCGTATGATTATTGCCGTCGTTATTATTTAGCTAGTACTCATGGAGATCTTGCTGCTCCTCTGCCTGATATTGATTGATGTCTGTGTACTTGGGGACACAACCCTGAGGGACAGTCCTTTGCTGGACAAGACAGAAGTAAACATGACCAATGCAGCACGGCCTGTGGATGCTGAAGCAGGCCTGCCGCAGGGTGAGGCAGCTTCTCCAGACACAGGAAGATCGAGGAAGGCTTCCGGGAGGCGGTGTCTCTGAGCTGAACGGGGAGAAGCGAAGAAGCAGGAACAGTCCAGCTCAGCTGGGGCACTGCTGGCCCCTGATCAGGTGTTTGATGCTTATTGCTTCTCCTGGTGGCCTTCTCTGGGCCACAGACCCACTGCTGGGGGCCTGGTACCTGCAGTTCCCAGCTATGAATTCGGTTAGTTCACGACGGCACTCACTTCCACCCTGGGGACACGGAGGACAGATGATTGGGGGACGAGAGAGCATCCAGCCAAAGGCTGGAAGAGATGGGAGGCTGGGGACCGTGCTAAGCGTGGGCTGGACTGCTGACCTTTAATTCCGCCCTATACCCATTTTGCAGATGCGGATCATGACTTAGAGTGGAGCCTCGTAGCTGGTGTGTGGGGAGCTGGATTTGAACAGGGGTCTCTCTAGGATCTTCCGAGTTAGCCGCCAACTCTTGCCCGCTCAGGTGTACCTGTGCCTCCGGTCGGGGGGCGGGGGACAGAGCCCTGCGCAGCTGGGTGAGTGGGCCGGGTGGCAGGGAGCCCAGGAGTATTGATGGCCCTCAGAGCTGGCGGGTGACGGCGGCAGAAAGGTATTAATTAGCAGTTATTCCCCGGCAGCGGGGAGATGGATAGAGATTAAGGCGGCGGCCCGAGCATCCGTTTTGTAGCAGCCGAGAAGCAACAGTAAATCAGTGCTATGAATCGATGCTGGGCGAGGGAGATACGTTTTAATCTTATTAGTGGTCTAGCGTTCCGGGAGCAGCGGAGAATCCCTCACTGGGGCCGGCCCGGGAAGGAGGGAGAGTCACAGACGCCCGGACATCCTGGAGGATGGAGGATTTGGGTCCCATCCGGGGTCACTGCTAACCAGTCCTGCTGATTCAGGGCTACTGTGCACCCTGTGTTCCTCTCTGTGCACGGGGGGCCTGAGCTGCCGTGGGTGGCACTGGTGCACAGGGTAAGCAACGGGACTGCAGGGTGAGGCAGGCTGGGGACGGGGACACGAGCAGGGACCATCTTCGAGGACCTCCCAGGCGAGTGCAGGGTGGGACGGTGGCCAGTTCAGCCCTCAGCCCTCACATAGCCTAGGAGATGGGCTCCTGGTCCCCATGCATAGAGGACACTGTGGCTTGACCGTGTCCCCTCCTAAGCTAGGTTGAATGTCCTCACCCCGTGCCAGTTCTGAGCAGTGTGGAGGGGCGGTCAGCCACTGACCACTGTGGGATGACGCAGCACGGAGGCCTCACCGCATGCACCCCGGGGCTCCCAAACTGTCGGCTGTAAACAGCCCAACTGGGGCATTTTTGTTACAGCGCAGACGGATGGGGTGGCGCACAGCGGGACAGGCGCAGGGGGGGAACAGATTGGTCCCGTGGACCGGGCGGCGCCGACTTGACTCTCCTCCTCTCCCCGTGGTGCAGGCCTGTGTCCTTCCGTGTCCTGCCACCGGCAAACTTGTGGTACAACCTGAGAGCCAGCCGCTGAGGAGGATGGGGCTCAGGTACTGGGTGTTCTGCTCCTCCTCCCTCCTGCCTCTGTTCAGTTCCACACCAGGGCCAGAGATCTCTATGGAGAGAAGACGGGAAGGCGGAGGGAACAGAAAAACCCAGAACAGTTACGATAAAACCTGCACGCCCACCTTTAGTTCCAGCCAGGACAGGCGGCCACCCTCTCCAGCCTCCTTTCTCTGGGGACTTCTCTAGCAGTCTGTGATTTTGGGCTTTTTCCTTCTTAAATGAGCTATTTCCTACTGCATCATTTCAATCTTTCAGTGGATCCCAAGATAGAAGTCTTATTAGCCCCATTTTATGGACAGGTAAACTGAGGGGCTCAGGCAGGTTTAGTAACTTTCTGAAGGAGGCACAGCTAGGGAGTGTCAGATTCTGGGTTCAAACCAGGTCAGTGCATTTTCAGGAGCTTAGCTCCCTCCACACATGACCAGGAGACCCTGTAGGTTTCTGGATTTCTCTACACCTTGTGTTGCTGGGACCCTGCTTGTGTCGCTGACTGGCAAAGGCCCAGTGTGGGACCAGAACCTTGTCTTCCACGCAGCAGCAGCAGCAGTACCAGTAGTGGCAGCGGCCTTTCACAGCGGGATGGCTGGGGTGACTGGGTGCGTGTCTCCCAGCAGGCCACACAGGGCAGCCTGGCAGTGCCCTGGCAGCAGTCGGTGCCTCACACTCCCTGCCTGCGTCCTCTGGGCCTCACCTGGCACTCAGCGTGGGTGGCACAGGGTTCAGCGGCACTGCAGACTTCCCACGGCAGCCTTGCAGGGAGTGGCCATGCCTGGGTGCCTGGTGGTGCCCCCAGTGCCCCCACCTTAGCAGCATCTGACCTGTGGGACCCAGAGACAACGAGGCACCTGGCAGGCGGGAGGGACCCCACCATAGTGTGGCCCTCATCCTGCCAAACGAGAGAGAACCCAGCTTTAGATTCTTAACCTGAATAGACTCACATTCTCTGCCTCTCTCTCTCTCTCTCTTGCACTTTTTTGGAGCAATTAAGGGAAAGCATAAATCAGTGCGCTTTTAAAAGCTCAGGCTGACTTTGTGGCTGGCTAAAATTAGTGGCTTCAGAAAGGAGCTAGAACTGGACTTGGCTTCGACAGCCATTCACCCAAGCCACAGGTGACGCCAGAGAGGGCGGCCAGGCCTCGGCGGCCCCGTCTCGCCGCTGCTGAGCAGCACGCCCCTGCCAGTCCCACCCCTGTCCAGTCCTCCTGGGCTCCCTGGTAAGCTGGAGCACGGGTGTGCAGAGTGACCGAGTCTGAACTCCAGCCTCACCCCACATGTGCTGGGGAGCCCTGGGCAAGTGTCTCCACCTCTCTGAGCCGCCGTTCCTGCGTGGACTGAAACCTGGGAGCACTCGTGCCTTGCGGATGGACGGGCTGGGAAGGGCGGTACTGCGTGTCCGCTGGGCAGTCTGTCTCTGAAATACTAGGCACCGAAGTGCTTCAAGTTCTGGGTTTTGGAATGTTGCAAATACGTAACGAGACATCTTCCGGTTAGCACCAGGTCCACGCATGGGGTTCCTTATGTTTCACGTGCACCTCATACTTATCACCGAAGGAAAATTTTAAACAACATTTTTAATAATTATATGCATGAAACAAAGTCATTTGCTGCTTGTGGTGTCATGTTAGCATTCAAAAGTTTTGGGCTTTGGGGCGTCGTGGATTTTGGATTTTTGGGTCAAGGAAGCTGAGCCCGAGACCCACGGCCTCCCCCTGGCGGTGCTGCAGGCGTCCTGCAGACCCTGCCTCCCCTGGCCGGGGAAAGTGGGCAGAGTGACCACAGGAAGTGATGACAGACGATGTCACATCGGCCCTGCTGATCCCCAGGGGGCCGGAAGTCCCCAAGGTCCTCACGGGCTGGTTCACAGCAGCACACACAGGGGTGTGACGAGTGTGTGCCCAGGATTGCCCGCAGCGGTCACCCCACCTCCCGGAGCCTCGGGTCCTCAGTACAGTGGGAGTGGGGGGGAACGGGTCCTTTGAGGGTGAGAGTCTCACGAGACTGGTGCTGGGGGTCTTTGTGGAGTTCTCACTGCACACCGCGGTCCGGGCAGGTGGCAGTGGGGGACCCGGTGTGCCTGCACCTGCAGGAGCTGAGAGCAGTGGGTCACATGGAGGAGGCTTGCTGGCTGCCTTAGGGGAATGCTGAGGGAAGGAGTGAGGGGGTGAAAGAGACTGCGTCTCCTGACCACTCAGTGCTTCCTGTCAGCTCCCGCCATCTGGGGTGTCCATCGTTCGTCCTGCTGGCGCTGACTTTCAAGCCATCTGGCTCCTGCTGCCCTCTCTGAGCCTCACTGCCCTCTGTGAGGTCAGGGCAATGTCATCCTGGGCCCCCCTGAGCCACCAGAGGTGTTCGAGCCTTCTATTTCTGATCCCAGAAGCTCCCAGGGCCTGTAATGTCCCGTGACCACCTGTCCCGGCCTGACTCCTGTCCGTTCTGCTGGGCAGCCAGCTCACCCCAGGGGAGAGTTAATTGCACCCGCCCGGACTATCTGCTCATCTCCCAGGCTCTTATCTGGGGCCTGAGCATTTAGGCAAACACATTAGGCCCATGCAGTCCAGAGCCTGTGGACAAACATCCTGACCTCTTCTCAGTGCCAGGCCCTTACATCCGGGGACCTCACATCTGGGGACTGTGCCCTGGGACTGTGGCCAGCGGCCAGTGAGACCCAGCAGTAGCTGCTGCCTCCCCACCCAGCTGCTCAGAGGTGCCCTCAGTCAATCGTGGGAGGCAGAGAAATCCCGAGGAGGGTTCCACAGCCACGCCTGGGGGATTAGAGGATGCTGTGCGACTTAGCTTGGTCAACAGATCCTTCTGCGGAAAGGGGCTGTCACCCAGCTGTGTGCTCCCTGAGGTCCCCAGCCTCAAGATCTCACCTGCACCAGATCCCCAGTGAGGCTGTGAATGGGTCTCTGACTGTCCCAGAGTGAGGTCACTCCTTTGAGGGAGCCGGAGGAAAGAGTCACCTTATATCTGTACTTCCCAAGGTACCCCATGGACCCATCTTTCCTTGGTGCCCCCTGTGAGACTTAGGTGCCATTTCTCTCCCTGCTCCACAGATGCGGAGACCGAGGCCCCAGGGTGAAGTCACTTGCTGCTGGAGGTATCCCTGGCTGATGTTTTCAAGTTACAAATCAGACAGTCTTCCTCCCACTTAGAGCCATCTGTGGCCCCCCACCTGGTCACAGCAGGCCCGAGGTCCCGAGGCTGGTGACCTCAGTGCCTTCCTTTACACCCGGGCATGGGAGGCCTCCCAATCTCTTCTGCTCTGGACTGCGTGGTCCATCGAGGGAGGTTCATTTTGGGGAATGGAGATATAAAGAGAATTCATACTGTAATTTATTTGCATGGATTTCTACCATGTGTGGAGGATTTTCCCGTATTTATCTTCTGATGATTCTACCCCAAGCCTTCGAGGTAAGCAAGACAGATATTTATTTAACAAATATTTATGTAGTACTTACTGTGTGCTGGGCACGCTCCTAAGCACTTCATGAATATTAATGAGTTTAATCGGCATTAAGCACTCTATGAGTTAGAGTCTGTTATTTTCCCCGTTTTGTAAGTGTGGAAACCGAGGCACAGAGAGGTGAAGAAACTGACTCGAGACCACACAGCTAGAACTTGGGGTTCATCTCCAGCAGTCTAGTTCTTGGTGCTTATCTCTTGCTCTTTTACCGTGGCCTCCAAGTTTGTAGCACTGGACTTGAACCCTGCGCCTTGTGCATGCCAGGAAAGTGCCATAGCACTGAGCCACACCCTCAGCAATTTTTATCTTGGGACAGGCTCTCACTAAATTGCTCAGTCTGGCCTTGAACTTGCGATCTTCCTGCCTCAGTCTCCAGAGTACCTGGGACAACAGGCGCTCACCACGCTGCCTTGCTGGGCCTCCGCCTTGTAAAAGAGGGAAAGTTAGGCTCGGCACAGGGAGTGACCTGGGCACAGGGAGTGACCTGTCTGGATGGACAGAGAGTAAGAGTGTGAGCCGGAGCAGCCCTGCCCTGGGGACTGGGTTCCTCTGCCCAGCACGTCCCTGCGGGGAGGGCTGAGACCCGACCCCTTTCAGGGAAGCGAGGGTCTGTCCCAGAGCTGGCACTGCAGGTAAATGATCCTAAGTGACAGAAGAGCCTGAGCTGGGATTATCAGAGCCAGGAGAAGCCTCTGCTGAGCCCTGGGCTGCAGGATCAGAGCTCTTTAGATCCTTATCTTACTGCGGAAGCACACTAATCCCTCTGGCCTTTGGCCGCCCTTTCTTCTTCCTGCAGCCCTGTCCTGGGCTGATCTCCATCAATGGCCTCGGCGTGAGCAGAAGCAGAGCGGGGTGGGCAGAGGGCACTGCTCAGTCGCTGGTCACCCAGGAGTCCTGTGCGGGGGAGACATATCACAGTACTGTTCGTGTCATCGTGTGTCACTTGCTGGGGGCTCCCTTGGGAGTTGATCCTGGACAAGGGTGGGATGCCGGTAATTTTTATTTAGAGTCACCTCGGAAGCACCAGCAGTGGGGAGGGAAGGTGCTGGTGACCCCTGACCCCTGAGCATGATTGCTGGGGCATGATTGTTCCTGCCAGTCCCACATGGGGCGGGGCAAGGACTTCCATGGCTGGCTCCTCTTAAGTGGTGGCGCGTGCAGGATGCTGGCGGTGCCACTGCTGTACTGCTGCTGCCTCCTTTAGCTGAGCATTTGCTGTGAGCCAGGCTCCTGGGCTCTCTCATGGGTGGCTACCATCTGTGGGTATAGTGTCCTCTTTCTGCAGATGAGTAAACTGAGGCACAGAGAGTCCCACACAGTGCGTGTGGGAGAACTAGGGTGCAGACCCTGTGGTGTAGGCATCAGGCATTCCGTGAGCATCTACTGTGGGCAGAGCTGTGTGCCCAGCCCTGGTTCTGCCTCTAAAACCCACATTCTGACTCTTGGGGTCCCTGTGCTGCTGTGGGAAATGAGCTCCTGTCTCTCCTGGATGCGGAGGGCGTCTTCTCTGGGTTCCGTAGAATGGCCCCAACCGCAAGTGGTTTTTATTTTTTTCAACACAGCCAATTTGTGGTGTCTATCACCAAATGCACGCTGCTGCTTAAAGCTCTGTACGACTTTTTGCTTGAATGAGCTTTTTGTTCCCTGCCCTCGGGGACAGCCGTGCAAAATGAGACATCCTGGTCGGGGCTGGGGACCTGCGGTGGCTGAGTGGGAAGGGCGGGGCTCAAGCTGAGACTGAGATCCAGGCCCGGGGCCACATCCAGGACGATGAGGTCTGGTCTCCCGGGGGACAGGGGGGTGCACTGCCCACCTCCCCCTGGGCTTCTCGGCTCCTGAGTGTCTTGCTGCTGCCCCTGTACCTCTCTCTGTCTTCATCTGTCGCCGTCCTTGCAGTGCTGCTGCCTGTTGGGACTGGAGCGCTGTCTGAGGTGGGGAAGGACAGCCCAGCGCTCACTGACTCTGGTTTTGGGCGATCCAGAACACCCAAGACCAGATCATCTGTAAAGAACGGAAGTTTGTTTGGCCCACGGTTCTGGAGGCTGGAAGCCCAGAAGCCTGACACTGCCATCTGCCTGGTGCCTGGCGAGGGCCTTGCATTGCATCATAGCCTGGCATGGGTGTCACCTAGCATGACAGAGCAGGGTGCTGGCTCAGTCTTTCTTCTTCTTTTTTTTTTTTTTTATATTGGTACCGGGGATCAAACTCGCAAGCACGCTTGCAAGGCAAGCACTTATGCCTCTGAGCTAAAGCCCCAGCCCCCCTCTCTTCCTCTTCTTATAAAGCCATGGAAGCCACCCTCTGTCCTCACACTCAAGGCCCCATCTCACCCTTGAGACCCCCTCAAGGCCCAGCCTCCAGACACCATTCCCAGGTGACCTTGGGGATTAAGATTTCACCTCGGAACCCGGGGACACCTCCACGCCACACACCACAACCAAGACCCTGTGCAGGTCCCAGCTGGAAGGGCGGCCTGCAGCAAGCGAGCCGTCTGTGTGCTCTCGGCCCTGCAGCCTGGACCCCTGGGCCTCAGTTTTGTGACCCAGGGTTGATGTGGCACCTGCTGCCAGGGCCCAGCACAGCCCTGGCACTTCCCTCCTCCCGTTGGAGCCTGCGCACCGTGAACGCGGCTCTGTGGGCAGCAGCACAGAGAGCCAGTCTCCACGGTCACTGTCACCAGGGGTGGGGGGTGGGAGCACCTGAGGGAGATGCTCAGAAGGTGCCTTCCTCATGGTGTCCACGGACCCCTGGGACTGGGCTTTAGGTGCCCATGGGGTGGCTGACATGATGATGCCCTGACCTCACTGACCCCCCTCCCCACTGTGGGTCCCAGTCACTTCCGGTCTGAGCCCCCTGTGGTTCAGACCTTGTCTCTGCACCTAGGAGAGCCCAGACCATCCCCTGCTGCCCTTTCTCTGTTGCTTGGTCCTCTAGTGCGTGAAGCCCCTGCATGGGCTCGGCCCCTGCTCCCTCTGCTTCGCCTCTGATGGCATTTCCCACCCTGTCTCCCCACCCAGCAGCATTTGGCTGGCCTGGGGAACCCCTCCTCCATGCCCCCAAGCTCCTTTCCCAGCCCCCTCCTTTTCTTATCGCTCAGCAAGAGGAGCACTGGGGACCGGCGTCTCTCTCAGCCTCAGTTTCCTGCCTGTGAAAATGGGGGCAATGACACACGCTGGCTGGCTTCTCAAGCCAGCTCCTAAGTCACTGGGTGGAAATATGCTTTACACAACTTACAACACAGATCACCTGGGAAATCAGTAGAGCAAACCCCGGCAGGATGAGTGAGAAGCACAGATAATTCTTATTCTCCTGTACACCCTGTCAGGGCCTGGGCCCCACTGAAATAACGGTCACGCTGCACCCTGAGTATTACCTGTAAGGACTCTTTCAATCCTCTCGACAGCCCGTGTGGGACGCTGTTTCTCCATTTTTTTCTTTTCTGGTTTGGGGTAAACCCAAAACCTTTGCCCTGAGCTCCATCTCCAGACATTTTAATTTTTGTTTTTTTTATTTTTTTATTTTATTATAATTTGGAGACAGGCTTTCACTAACTTCCCCAAGCGAGACTAGAACTTGCCAGTCCTCCTGCCTCAGCCTCCCTGAGCACTGGGATTATAGGTTCGTAGCTCCGTTTTGCCTATGAGACTACTGAGGCCCAGAGAGATTCTTTGACTTTGCCGTTGTCACACCGTAGCAAGTAGAGCCAGGACCAGAGCTTGAACCTCTGAGGCTCATGGCCCGCACTTGTTCCTTTTTGTGCCCTTGGCCTTGAGACTGTCTGCCTCGCTGATCACCAGGTGGCCCTTCTCCCTCGGCCCAAGATAAAGATCAGACGACCAGCCTTAGGAGTCCTTCTCCGTTGGCCTGATCTCCATCATCCATCCGCCCCACACCCTCAGCCCGGAGCTGGGCTCTGAGCCCAGCAGATAAGATCCTGGCCCCAGGGCTGTCCTGGTGGCCTGGCCGGCATTAGGCAATGCTAATTGCTCTGTCCACAGCAGAGCCTTGTTTGCATATATGCAAATCAGGGGCTGATTAGGTCCAGTCCCAGCTGGGTCAGCGCTGCCTTGCTTGGAGGCTTTTCGAGCCAGTGGGACAAATGCCCATCCAGATGGGGGACGCAGCAGGCAGGGTGGCGTGGCTCTGGCAGCCTTGGGTGACTAATGCCTGGCAGCTGAGGGGGCCACTCGTGACCCAGTGTTTGGATGGTGAAACTGGAGGCTGTGACCCGATGTCCCCCCAAATCACCTTTCCCAATCCAGGGACCCCAGGATGTCACAGGGCAGGGCGGGCCTTCTCCTCCTAGGCACAGGATTCCTGGGCCTGACCTTGGTCCCTCGCATTCTGGGGAACAGCAGATGCCCAGGCCCAGCCTCAAGGGCTCCCATAGACGGCATCTGGAGAGGAGGACCTGGTCTGCGTCCTTGAGCCCAGCCCCCCAACAACTTGGAGCAAAGACTGGCCGTCACCTCACTGGCCCTTCTGCCAGTGTGCACAGCTCTGAGACTCTGTCCCCTGCCCCTGCCCCACAGCCTGCCCTCCCCTGCTGGCAAAATGCCACAGCTGCTGTCCTGTCTCCTGCCCATTCCCTCCTCCTTCCCATAGCCTGGCTGATCTTTCCAAATGACAAATGCAAGCGCCCTCCTTCCTGCTCAGAACTGTGCGTGGCTCCACCGTGTCATGGTCGTGTTTGCCACCCCTGCTTTCCCAGTTCGTGTCCTGGGTTCCTAGGGGGTCTGGATTAACACTCACGGGCTGATGTGGCCCCCCAGCCTGGCCGAGCCGGCTGGCCTTCTGGGAGCAGAGAAACCACCTTCCGGGGGATCCCTCCTGAAGGTTCAGCACTGTCCCTGCTGTACTCTGGGGCCCTGGAAAGTATCTGCATGTAGGTGACCTGGTGGGTCACCTTCTCTTCTAGTGTCTTAAAAGGTTTTAAGGTCTTTGGGGGTGAAGCCTTGACTTCCAGTTCTCCCTGGGCACAGGGTGGCATCTCCCCAGCAGACCAGTGCTTTATGGAGGCAGTAGGTGTGTCTGTGCATCACAGCAGGTAGGGTCAGTGTCCCCAGCCCTTCTTCTAAAGGAAACGTGTGTCTCTTCTGTTCCTTTTCTGTCCCATGGTGTTCCCGTGTGCTTGTGTGGGGAAGCTGTGTGCAGCGGAGGGAGGATGTTTCAGGGTGCTCTCTGTTCCTCTTGATCTTCCCCCTCCCCTGGGCCTCCTCTGGCAGGGAGGCTGACCTGGCTGGAGGTCTGGGGTCCACCAGGGACCTCGTGCCTGGTTCAGCCTGGCCTTGCTTGGAGGTGGCTTTTCCCTCCTCAAGGGAAATCAGTCTACTTTTCCTGCCTTACACTTTCAGCCTCTGGCCCATCCTGACCTGGCTTAGCCTGAGTGTAGAATCTTCTAGAAACATCTAGTAAGTCCAACCAGAGAGGAATCACAGCCCCTGAACAGCATGACAGGAGGCCCAGGACCCTCCAAGATGAGTGCCCCTCCTCCTGGCTAAAGACAAGTGCACAGAGGTGACCTGATTCACCAGGGCGCCCTGGGGAGATATAACTGTAGAGGCCAGGCTAGAAGTGCAGGACACTGGTTCCCACCGAGGCCCTTTCTCTCACTAACCCTGAGACATTTAACTTCTTTAACTTCCTGTGCCTCAGTTTCCCCATCTACCATATTCCAGGGCTGTATTGAGAGCAGAAGCCCGTGAGGGAGTCCAAGTGCCTCAGGAAACACCCTTCCTGCTGCTTTGGATGATCTGACTTTAAAAAATAACTTTCTCAGTTCCGAAGGTAATACCTGAGAGCTAGGGGTAATTTGGAGCATTTAGAAAGGCACAAAAAAGAAAATGGCACTGTTCTGAGATGACCGCTACTAATGTTGGGTTATTATCCTACCAGCCTTCAGGGCCGTGTGTCGGGGGAACACAGGGTTTTGAGGGGAAACAGAAAGGAATGTACGAGATTTCTTTTGAAAAAGTAACCATCGGAGCCATTTCCGTGGTGAGATGGCTGCTACTTGCCTTTGTTCCCTGACTCTCGTGTGGCATCTGAAAGCCACCCATTACCCTGTTTTTGCCACCGATTTTCTCAATTCATGCTCCCTATAAAGCACGTGGGAAGCTTTCTAGGCCCACAAAGGCATTCAAAGTTAATGGCAAAACTGGCCATGTGAAAACTCACTGTAAACCCCCCGCCCCCGCTCCTTGCACCCCCAGGCTGCAGCCCCTCCCGGTGCCAGAAACTGACTCAGACCAGGCCCTGGGACACAGAAGACATTGGCAGCAACAGTCCTGGGGATGACCTTCTCTCTGCTGGGGACACGGAGCGCCCTCCACACCACCCCTGTCAGCCTGGCGCCCACGCAGTAAATATCAGGAAAGTAATTTATGTCCATGTTTTCAAATCCAAACAGAAGGGCAGGGAGGGACTAAGACGATGACATCCCTCATTTTGGCGTCTCACAGAGCCATGTGCAGGGCACCTGCCGGCTACAGCTGGAGCTTAGTGTCCAGGGCTGGAGCCAGAACAGGGCTGGACCTCCGTGCTCCTTTCCAATGCATCTCTCCTGTCTCTGTTCTGCCACATGCCCTAAACCTGCCTGGCAGAAAGGGTCGGAAACCCGGCTCAGTCTTTCAGGGAGGAAATTATGTGGCTTTTTCCAGGACAGTGGACAGAGTGAACTTAGCACGGAACCTGGCTGTGCCCTGTGACCTTGGGTGAGCCTGCCCTTCCTGACTCAGTTTACACAAGGGTATTGTGAGAAAGAAGTACTGCGTTAAAAGGAACCGGAAAGAGAGGGAGGAGGTAGAAATGTCACTTTGTCCTCCTGCTCCGTCAGTTGCCTCGTTCCTTGCAGACCGAGGGAGGATAGACGCATCCTGGTATTCCCTTGAGAACCCCACAATTGTTGCTCTGGGTCCAGCAGGGGAGGTCTCCGTCAGTTCAGGGACACCTTCCCTCTTCCATTCACACAGGGTGACGGCACAGTGGCGGTGGCTCATGTGTCTCCTCTGAACCTGCAGTGATCTTGGCTGAGGCAATTCACCCTCAGGATGGCTGGCACGAGTGCGTTCCTCTGTGTCTCCCCAGCCCACCGGGAACCACACCCACACCCTGCCCTCCTGCTCTAGGGGGAGAAGCGCCCCCTTTTTTGTCCCAGAGGTAATGGGGGAGCTGAGTGGATCTTCCATGCACCTGAACCCCTGGGAGGGGAGAGGAACTGCAGAGCCCCGAGGGTCCTGCTGGGTCTGGCCACCCCGCCCCTGCAGCCAAGGTCCCCCCAGTGTCCATCTGTGTCTTCTCCTCTCTGCTCACAGCTAGCCTGTGAGGCCAGATGGTCTCTGCCCTGGCTCACGGATGACAAAGTGCTGCTCAGAGAGGTTAGGTGTCACACCAAGGTCACACAGCTAGTTAACGGTGGGATCCCAAATAAAGCACAAGCCTCCTAGCATGTGACAGAAAGAAACGCAGAGAGAAATGGCATCACCCAGATCCTCTCTCTCCCCTCACAGTCCGCCTCCGATCTAGGCTCTTCCCCAGCCTCGGACCTGGCTGCTTCTCTGCCTTGTCACTGCCACCCCCGGCCAGGCCACCATCTGCCAGGGCTGCCACCAACTCCCAGCTGGTCTCTGCTGCCACCCTCACAGCCCCCCTCAGCTCCCACTGCACCCAGAGACATGTTATTAAAATGTAAATCAGAGCCACGGCTTCTTCCGGGCTTCCATCCCCAGGGCCTGCCTTTGTGCTGGAGCCCAATCTGCTTCTCAGCCTGTGGGGCCACCTCGCTGGCCTTGCGTGGTCCCTCCCTCGGTGGCCATGAGGCCCCGGCCACTGGGGCTGCTCCAGCTACCTGCTCTTTTCATGCCATGTGGGCCTCTAGCTGGGAAGCGGGGTGGGGGTCCCCCTGCCCCCCCGCCCCCACTTCCTTTCCACATTAACCCTAACCTCACCATTGAACCAAGCCATTGAATTTGTTTCAGTTTTTGTCCAATTTGTTTTGCAACCAGAGTCGCGGAAAGAATTAAGTTTGTGAACCAAGGTACCACTGTATTAATATTATAATTTGTAATATTATAAATTCCCACTGGAATAATGATTCGGATAATGAAATTTTTCTGAGATTAAACCCAGGGCCTTTGCGCTGAGCTCCATCCCCAACCCTTTTTCTTAGAATTGTTTATTTGGAGATAGAGTCTCACTAGGTCACTAAATCGCAAGTGGGCTCAAACCTCCAATCCTCCTGCCTCAGCTTCCCAGAGTGCTGTGACTACCGATGTGTGCCACGGTGCCCCTTGGTGATGAGCGCTGTTATTCTGTTGAATACAGAGCAGGACTGTTTTAGGACATATGTCTACAACCCTTTTAAATTCATGACCGTGACAGAGCACTGTCCTAGCTCCATTTACAGAGAGTCAAGAAACCTGCCCAAGGGGAAGTACCTGGCTGGCGCTAAAGCAGGGATCGGACCCGGACGGGCCTGCTCTGGGGTCTGTGTTCTCAAACTCAGCATTGCTCTTGAATGAGTGAGGTTGTTATATCCAAGTGCAGAGGGGCCCACCTGCCACCCGTGCATACGAGTTAATGTCTCAAACCCATTAATAAAAAAACAACCGGGTGCTTGAACGAAGCGCGGATGAGCTCCTACGCTGAGGCCTAACAGTGTCCCTGAGTCCCAGCAGGCCGGGTCCACCGACAGACCTGCAGCAGGCAGGGGGCTGTGTGACCACAGCGGGTGATGATCCGTGGAGGCTCAAGAGTCTCTGGGGACACTCAGTGTCCAGAAGGAGGCCCCAGGGCTGCGGGGTCCTCAGCACGCCAGGGCCAGGGCAGCAATACGCCAGGGTGGGGAAGGTGCAGGGCATGGTGGGCCGGTAGGTAGATACAGGCAAGATTTGGAGGCACCGAGGCACCGTCGTGCTCATCACTGTCAATAGCAGGGGTGCCCCTGACTCGCAGAGCTAGTATTGCTAATAATAAAGGTGAGTAGCCTGACTCTGCAGCCTTGGCTCCGAGCCTGGCCGGCCAGCCCTGCTCTCCGGTGCCACCCACGACACAACCGGTTCCCTCCCCCGAGTGCGCTCTGCTCAGCCGACAGCCTGATCTGAGTGTCCTGAGCTGGGCAGATCAGGGAAGTCTCGGTGACTTTGCGGCTCCTCCGGGGTGGAACCGCAGCTTGATCCATTTCCCCATCCTGGCTGTGTCATTTTCCAGCGCAGTGACCCTGGGCCAGTTTCCCCCTTGGCTGCTCATCAGGCTCGGAAGCTTCTGAGTTGCTGGAGGTGACACTTGAGGCACTGGTTCCAGCAGATGCAAATGTCTCTAATCCCCAAATCCGAAGTCCAAAATTCAGCTCCAGAAGGCAACGCGATGCTGCGACCCAGTGCACGGCTCCACCCCAGGAGATTTTGCTTGGTGCACAAAATTATTTAGGATGTCATGTAAGGCTGGGGTATAGCTCCCTGCAGGAGAACTTGCCCCGCATGTGAGACCCTGGCTGTGATCCCGAGCGTGTATGTATATGTTTTTATATACTTAAAATGTTTAAAGTTCTTACATAAATGTTACATTTTCTGTAACAATGTTTACATAAAACAGGCAGCATGAATCACCTTCAGGCTGGTAGGTGTATATGAGCCGTAAGTGAGTTTGACGCTTCCATCTGCCTCCCGTTCCAAGGTGCGGCATTGTAGATATGCAAATATTTCATAGTCTGAAAAGAATCTGAAATCTGAAACACGTCGGTCTCCAGCATTTCGGACAGGGGACCTTCGAGCTGCATTGCTACAACAACCGTGTTTTCACAGACTCCATATCGAGAGTCAGGTTGGAGCCAGACTCACTGGGGTGGAAGCCCAGGGCTGGCGCTCACGCTGCGGCCTGAGCCGCAGTTTCTCCATCTGGACAGTGGAGACAGTAGTTGCCTTCGGGGCTGGGGAGGTTGAGGAGGGGTGACGCGCTCTCAGTCTCCACCGCCTTCACCATGGTGGAGCTGAATAGACTCATAAGCCCTGCTGTGTTCCACACCAAAGTCCAGCGTGCCTGGCCTGCTGGCCAGGGTGAGTACAGGCTCTGAGCCGGCAGGGCAGGCCTGGCCCAAAGCCATCTCATGCCTAGTGCCATATCAGCTGCCCTCCTTGACACCACCAGAAATAAGGCTGGGGCAGTGCCTGTCCCAGTTTTCACCAGTGAAAGCATAGTCTCAAATAGTGCCCTGGACCCAAGCAAGGTTCAGGTGAAAGATGTGACTGAGCTGTCACCCATCACTGGAGCTCTGACTAGAACTATGGCTCTGAATACCATAGTGCCCCAGGGCCTTTGCATGTGCAATGTCCTCTGTGTATAGTGATTTTCTCTCACTTCATTCAAGTCTCTGTTAAAAGGTTTCCTTCTCAGCAAAGACTCCACTGGCCATTTTATCATCATCAGGGACCTTGACACTGGCTTCTGTAACAAATACTTGACAATGTAACAACATCTTTTGCCCAGTTGTCACCAGATGCACATGTTCCTGGGCAGAGGCTTCCCAGAGGCTCTATAGCCAAGCACTGGCTCAGGGGTCCCAGCCTCTTCTCTGTGGTCCCCATCACCTTCTCTGTCCTCAGCCTGCTGAAGTGGGACAAGGAAGACAGGGAGAGACTGGACAGGACTTTCAGGGGCCAACCCAGCACTGCCCGCACCTCTGGCACCCGCATTCCAGTGACCACAGCAGACCAAGTGGCCAGTGCACAGCAGGTTGGGGAGGGGAGAGATGCGTTGCACAGTTCTGCACAGTGTGGTGTCCTGGGATGTCCTGGACCAGGCCCAGGAGTGGCCTGGCTTCTTTCCATAGACCCTGACTCTGTCCTCTGCCTTCTCGCCCACAGGGCTGTGGGGTGCCCATCTCCTCAGTGGGCCCTACTGGGCCTTTCCATGGTACTAACTGTATTCTTTGTCTTCCAAATGGTTGTGACCAGGAGGGTGGGACTCTGCAGTGCCTGGACCTCGGCCTACATGTGACAGTGGCACATTGCTGCTGGTGGGGTGAGCAGGGGACAGAGCTAAACCCAGGCAGGGGAGCAGCCTGACCTCAGTCGGGAAGAGCAGTTTTCAGGGGCCCTGGGGCTTGTGTCCATATCCGGGTGATGGGTGGGATCAGGGCAGGCCCCTGTGGAGGCGATGTTAGAACATTTGGACGGCAGAGCGGGCTCAGCTCTCAGCAGCCTGGAGCGCACAGTCCCATGTGGCCGTTTGGATGCTGTGTGAGCCCGGGTAAGCTGCTTGATGTCTCTGATGCTTGGTTTCTTCATCCGGAAAGGGAGACCGGGCACCCATGCTTTGCAGGCTGAGCCGATGCCTGATGGGCCTGCTGGGGGGACCCTGCAGACTGGCTTGAAGCAGGTGTGCACTGTGCTGCCATTTCTCCCTTTATGTAGATTTGACCCAGGGCTCTGTCATTACGGTTTTTAGCCTCTGGCTGTGTAGGGGACATGCAGGCCCTGCCTTCCTTCACTGTGTACCCCCTTAAACCCCACAGAGACCCCATGCTTCTTCCTAATGTGGGGTCCCCCACTGCAGCCTTGACTCAGCCAGTCATGGTTGTGGGAACCTGGGCTACTTCTGAGCCTCAGTTTCCCTGGAATAGGACCAGCAAGGCCATCTGACAGGGTCAGGGTGAGGATCAAGAGAGAGGACACAATTTGGAACCTGTGCTCAGGTCCTGCCCAGGCTGACGGCAAGCCATGGCTTTCAGTGTGTGGCCAGCCATGGTGACGTCGCCCAGTGCCGTCCTTCCTCACCGCCTCCTCTGAGGGCACCCAGGGTCCACCCAGCAGAGAAGTGCGAGGCACCCAGGGGAGAAGGGCGCTGTGACTGGGCTGCTATGGCGTGCGGCCAGCTTGCAGCAGAGGGAGGCGGTGGGGGGGCGGGGCGGGACGTGATGGAGTCGCCATGGTTCCAGCGCAGCTTTGCCATAAACCTTGGACGTTTATGAATGGCTTCGCCCTCTTTAGCAGTCCGTCCTGTGCTTGTCTGCACGCAGCCCTAATAGGCTTTGGAAGCCCAGTGCCAACATCCCTTCTCCCCCGGCGAGGCAGCTGGCTCAGGACCTGCATGCGTTGAGCGCCCACAGCTCGGCCCGGGAATCGCATCCCTGCGGTTTGTGGCCGGGGTCGTGCCTGGGCCAAGTCACTACCCACGGGAGGCTCGGTCCCTGATGGTAAATCTAATCAGCAGAGCCGATGGCCCACTCGGCCTGGCACCTAAACAGACACGTTCTCCTTTCCTCCCCGCATCCTAGATGGGGCAACTGAGTCACAGAGGTGTGGCGACCTTCCCCAGTGGCTGTCGGGTGGGGCTCAGAACCCAGTTCCAGGCGATCCCGAACCCATCGCCACCCCACAGGCTGTCCCCACCCTGTGACTCTCAGCTGCCCAGACCTCGAGCAGCTTCCCGTCTGTGGTTCCCCTGACAGTGCAAACACTGAGGCCCAGATCAGGGCCTCGCTGGTGTCACTTGTGACTTAGTCACCGACACCCGTGGAAGCTGTGCTCCAGTGTCTTCTAGGCCAACGTTCTCACTGCTTCACCTGGCAGCTGTGGGACCCATGGGCCCCTGGCTGGCACCCTGCCATCCTGCACTTTAGTTACTTCCCCATTTTCCCCAAGGGCTCCTGTTCTCCTGCCCCCAGTCCCCATGCCTTCCCTGGTGCCTGCTCTCTCTATACTTCCTGCCCCCAGTTCAGCTGTCCTCTTGCAGTCTGACTTCCACGCTCCTCTCCCTTCTCTGGAGTTGTCACTCCTTTCAGCGCCTGCTTCTCCCAAGGACCCATGTTCCACCCTTCATACCTCCTTCCCCCATCACAGCGTCCTCCCGAGCAAGCCCAGGGTGCCCGGACTCAGGGAAGGACAGAAAAGGGGACCGTCCGCATCCGCTCAGCCTTCTGGGCTTGGGCCTAGGTCAGCTGTGTCACCCCTTTCCTGAGCTGTGCCCTGCCCTGTGAGAATGTCTGTGTGTCCCAGGCCACAGAGGATCCAGCACTGGGCAAGTGTCACGTCAAGGTCGGGAGACCCCAGAGAGGCCGGCTGTGCGGGGCAGGGGCTGGGGGGAGGAGATGTGCTATGGTCTTGTTCATGGCTTCTGCAGGTCCTGGCTGGGGGACACACACTCCAAAGGCCAGGACCTGCGTGGGTTTCAGCCAGGACTGGGGGCTCCAGGAGGCCCCAGGGGAAGGAACTCCAGTTCCTCCAACCTCAATAGCTTGGCTCCAGTGTCTCCAACCAGGAATGTACCCTTCCCTCCCTCCTCACCTCCTTCCGGCTCCACCCGAAGCCCTCGCTCTGCCTTGCTGCCCCTCTCTGTGGCTCCCGTTGCCCCAAGCAGCTTTGCACAGATTTGAATTTCATCACTCACCTCTGTGACCTGCACCACTGTCTCCCCACTGTGCCCCCACAGATGGAGACAGCCCTGCACCGACACCTAGCACAGAGTGGGCGTGAGCCCCTCAGACCTGTGTGGCTCTGCCAGGCGTGGGATGAGTCCCAGGAGTGGTTATGCCTTTGGGACCATGTGACCTTGGACGCTGTCGTCTCCTCTGAGCCTCTGTGGCTTCATCTGTGAGGTGGAGATAATTGTGTCTATTGCTGGAGCTGCTGTGGGGTTGAAACCCCGCCCCCGTGTGTGGGGAGCTGGACACTTCTCAGGCCTCTGCCAAACACCAGCTGCAGGACAGAGAGGAGGGGTCCAGAGCTGTCTACAGACCCCCAAACAAGCTGTCTGGACCATCTTGGCAACTCAGGGGTCAGCAAAGACTGGGGGACTTGGGGCCAGTTGAGGATCCATGGTGCAGCTGTGGTGGCAGGAGCTGGACGAGCGTCATTGACACCTGAGCCTCCCACAGGCCTAGGCAGTGACCTTGGCCCTGCCCGGCTTCTGCCTCCTATAGGCTGAGGAAGCTAATAAGTGCGGTGGGCCAGGGAGGCTAGGAGCCTAATTGATTAATACTGGGGCGTGCTTTGATGGCACAGGTGCAGGGCTGGCGAAGGTAAAGTATTAACACACATAACATGCACAGTAATTATGACGTACTACTGGCCTGGCAGCCTGTGTCAATAGTTACTCAGCTGGGAAATAATATGGCATGCGGGCTGCCCTGCCTGCAGGCTCCTCTCCGCCACAGCAGGTCACTCCATGAGGAGGACTGGGCTTTGCTGGGCATCCGGGTCCTTCAGGGAACCATCCAGGGGATGGTCGTGGGAAGGGAAGGAAGCCAGGGTAGACGAGCCTTCCCCACTGGCTAAGTACTGAGCCTACCTACTCTCTCTCTCCATGATCTCTTCGCGTGTCGTCCCCTTTGCAGCTCAGTAGTCAAACTCAGACAAGGCAAGTAACGTCCTAAGGATGTACAGCAAGCGGGCAGCAGAGCTGAGATTCCAATCCTGCCCCACCTGGCTCTAAGCCTGTGCTCTTTCTTCTAGAAAATAAAGCCAAGGCCATGGCCCCTGTGCCCAGCCCCAGCCAAGATCGGTCAGGCTGAGCCCCTGGGGAGCCTTATACTGAGACCACGAGGTGTCTGTAGCGTCTTTAGGCTCTCTTCAGTGGAACTTGGAAGCTGGGAAACCAGGTGTGTTAGTCACTTTCCTCATCTTGGGATACAACATTGGAAACCCACAACTTAAGAGGAGTATATTTTGGCATGTGGGTCCAGTCCATGGATGGCTGGCATGAAGGCAGGAACTGTTTGGCATGGTGGGAGGGCTTAATTTGAGGCACCCAGGAAGGGGGAAGAGAGAGAGAGAGAGAGAGAGGGAGAAGAGGAGCAGGGGACACCAATGCACCCTTCCAAGTTACGCCATGGATGGTCCACGGATGATCCAGTCACCTTCCAATCACATGAGACCCTCCGGGACACTGCAGATCCTAACCACACCATGTTCCAAGAAGAACCAAAGTTTAGGGACCACAGACAACTCCAGGTTTCTCTAATAGCTGAGGGGTAGGTTAGGGTTAGGGTTAGGGTTAGGGTTTGCCCCTTTCCACCTGTGGCCCAGGGCCCAGGGCCCAGGCCCTCCTGCCTGTGGCTGTGGTTTTTTAAAAGCCCTGCTCAGGACCTATCCTCCATCAGATCAGTCACTGGCTGCGGAAGGCCACTAAGCCATGCTGCACCCCAGGCATTAATTAGTGTCTGGGTTGTTAAGTGTTTCTTCCCATTTATGCAAATTAGCGAGGTAAGAGGCATATAATGAAGTGTTTGTGGTTTAATACTGTGCAGTAGGAAGGAAGATGAATTTTAATTACTGGCTCCTAATTGGATGGACAGCTTGTTAATATCCTCCTGACAGGATGCCTTCCCACCCACCTTGCCTGGAGTTTGCTAACTTCCTCCTCCAGGGCTGCAGCCCTGGGTATCAGCACCTTAGCAAGGCTTTACTGCCTGCCCTGGCTCAAGGGTCAAGCTGAGCATCCCTCCACCTCGGGGGTTCCTGTGAGCACTGAGGCTCCTGATCTAATTCCCACAGTGTTACTGGCAGCTAGGCCCTGGCCAAGCCCACTTCCTCTCTGAGCCCCAGATTCTCAGCTGACTGCTAGAGGGTGGAGGAGGGGCAGGGGAGGTGAGCAATTTGCAGATAGGGGCAGTTTTCCAGAGAAGGGGATGTCACACAGCCTCGTGGGAAGCTGGGGAGAAATGACACAGGGTTTCTGGGACAGTGGGGAGCTAGGTGGTCCCAGAGGTGGATGGTGCTGAGGGTAACCCCTCCAGCTCATCCTTCAGGGCTCTGCTTCGTGGCATCTCATCGTAAAACCACTCCTGACTCCTGGGGGGGCCTGGACTAAGGGTACCTGTGTTGGGCTCAACCTCTGCTCACCCTCTTCAGAGGGTCCATCATGCAGGCCTGTTCTGCTGTGCTGACCTTGGGGCCTTTGGCCCAACACATCCCTGTCACCTGAGATGTTTGATCAAGGCAAGAATGATCTGTACGTGGCGCCACGCTCCGGCTGGATCTCTACTGGGAGTTACTGAAACTGGAAATTGAGCACACATGCAGGGCTGCAGCATGGCTGGGGCATGGCCGACCTGAGAACAAAGAGACGCCTCAAAGGGCAAGATAAGGTCACAGCTGAGGACACCTGGCCCCAGCTCCAATTAACTAAGCAAAGACTGTAGCTGCAGGCATTTCACTCCTGTAGTGAAATGCAACATGAAGATCATCTTCTAAGATAGTTCTTCTAAATTAAACAGAATCTGTTACTTGACAAAGTCCTTGAACCACTCCCAAGGTCTGTTCAGTTGTGTTTTTCACTCTAACCCCTTCCTCGTTTGAAAAACTAAATAAATAC
This sequence comes from Dolichotis patagonum, assembly GCA_004027295.1. Lineage (NCBI taxonomy): Eukaryota > Metazoa > Chordata > Mammalia > Rodentia > Caviidae > Dolichotis > Dolichotis patagonum. Next base: position 30,055 of record PVJX010012213.1, read on the forward strand.
GGGCTGCCCAGAGACATTCCTTATCTTAGTCCCCAGAGTCTGGAACTCTGCAGAGGATTTTGATTCTCCCGGAGCCCTAAAGTCATACCACTTGTCTCATTTACTTTAAGCTTTCACCATACACTTGTTTGGGAGACTGGGGGTCTTGGCCAGGTCCCTGATAGGTCCCCCTGCTGTAGGTGCTCCGTGCTAAGGCCCCAGAGCAGGCTAGCAATAAGGAGCCATGGAAAATTCTAGACAAGGGGCCAATGAAGTGAAAATCTTCTTCGTTCCTTCTGTCTCCTTCCAGACTCTTGTCCCCTTTGAGCATCCAACTCTGATGCAGTTCAGGCCTCCAGAGGGCAAGTTCAGAAGTATCTTTGGATCCCCTAGGATGGGTGACATCTGGGAAGAGCAGGACTGGGGAGAAAAAGAAGAAAAATTCGCTGTCCACCAGGAACATCACTGGAGACAGCTTACTGACTGCTACAAGCAGGTTGGAAAGGCTCAGCTATGTCTGCAGTGGAGTCTGAGCTTGGCTCCAGAGCTGTGGTCTCACTGAGCCTCGGTACCTGTGAAATGGGCTTTGAGGGTATGCCGAGAGACACAGTGACAAGGTGACCCAAACACCTAGCAGAAGCTCCACAAATGTTAGAAATCATAGCTGTCAGATTTCAGGGATGGGGCCTGCCCTCCAGGGAGGAACTCTGTTGTTTGACCCTTGTGTACCTGAGCTTGACCTTTCAGGCTGGGTGGCCCTGAGTGTCCTCTGCTCTCAGCCATCATTTCTTTAGGGTACATCAGGGCCTGTCGCACCTGGTTGTAGTGGTGTCATGCATAGGATGCACTGGTGCTCAGACTGGGCTCTGTCCTCATGCCCCAGCCACTCTGTCACAGCCCCAAGGGCACTACCCGGGGAGCAGGGCAAGTGGCTTTCCTGTCCACATCCCCACGCAGGCATACTTCCAGAGCCTTTGTGCAGAGCGGGTTGAGCATTGGGTGGGGCTTCCTGATCCCTGGCACCTGGGCAGACACAGGCATGGGCATCGCATCTAAGAGCTGTGGTGAGAGGTTGGCAGGGTGCCGTGGCTCTTCCTGGAATAGGCTGGGCTGAGTGAGCGGCAGCTGTAAGCCGGGATCTCCAGGAAAGGACTGCGATGCCAAGGCTACCTTCAGAGCCCTGGCACAGCCGGAGGGGCGGGGTAGGGGTGCCTCCAGGTGGGTGTGGCCTGTGAGTCTGCACCTGAGCTTGGAGAGGGCTCCATCCCAGGCAGGGATCCAGAGAAAGAAAGAGCCCAGCACCATGTGCCCTCCCTCCTGCACCAGAGCCCCCCTCAGCCTCTCACCACCTGCTTGCACCAAGCAGGGATGCCCGGCATGGGCAGAGTGTCTCTACATGCAGATGGGGACACTCAGGCAGCAGTGGGGATGGCATGATGATGAGCCCCCAGGCTGACCACCCCCGCTGAGCTCTCCTCTGGGCCACCAGGCACTGCTCAGCTCCCAGCTCGGTTATCGAGAGCCTCACCCACCCTCCTCTGAGCCCATGTTCCTGGGCTTATCAAGCAGCTGCTCACTCTGCAAGCGCTTATTCCCCAGGCCTCTGTGAGGACAGGAGGACAAAGGAGCCCAGGATCCCCTGGCTGGGAGGCCTGTGGCGCGCTCAAAGGGGAGCAAAGCCGTGAGAGCATTTGTTAAAAGGAAAGCAGATGCCAGACACATGTGCTTCTACCCACATTGAGTGGTCCCACGCGGCAGCGAGATAAAGCCAGATATTTATTAAGCAATCACTGCACAGAGGCTTCAAAAGCAAGCGGATGAAGCAGATCCAGGTTCGAATCCCACCTTCCCCTCTGGGTGCTGTGTGACCCCAGACATGTTCCCTTAGCCTCTCTGAACCTTGCTTTTGTCATCTGTGAGAGAGGGTCATCATATTCACCTTATGGAGTTTGTTGCTGTGGGCAACAGCTAGGGTACGGCATATAGTAAATATTTGTTCTGTACCTTTCATTAGGGACTTTGTCAAGCCAAGGATAGGCCAGGCCAAAGGGAAGGAGCTGCTCCTTGAGAATCTATGATGAAGCAGGGTCCTGAAGGTCAGAGGCTGAGGCCCAGAGGAGCCTTTGGACCTGGAGGCACCAGACCATGTCTGGTGACGGCCAGGATGGAGAGGGCTGAAGGGAGACCCACGGCAGAGGGCAAGTCCGAGCTGGTCATGCAAGACTTGAACACAGGGAGGTTGTGAGAGTCACCAAATTGTCCCGGGGTTTGGAGTCATGGAGCCGGAAGTTGGGTGCAGAGTTCTGAGGTCAGAGTGCTTGAGCGCCAGGCTTGGTCCTGCTTATTCCCCACACATGACCCTGTACTGACCCGGAAAGTGTCACAAAACCCAAGGAGCCTAAGGGAGTGCCAGGTGCATAGAAAGTGCTCAGCAGATAGTTATTGGCGATGATGCTGGTGTCACAGGAAGCCCAAGGACGCTCTGCCGGGGGACAGTGGGGAGTGGGAGGAGTGAGGAGCTGGCTGCGGGCTGGGAGAGCCGATGGGTATCTGCATCGGGACCCCCTGGCACTCGGGAGGGTTATATAACCAGCTCACATCCTCCACACCCAAACTCAGGGCTCAGCACACAACAGTGGGTGTTTTCCAACTCTTGAAAAGTTATTAACATGAAACGCAAAATACCACGATAAGCCATCATTTATCTCAAATCCAGTTTGGCTCCTCCTCTGGTGAATCATTTGACTGAAAACAAGCAAAGAATGTAAAGAAAAGCAAAACATCGACCTCTGGAACAACCAAAAGGCTGACACGCAGGAGCATAATGAAGGTGGGGTGACAAGAGTAGCACAGTTCTGTCTGCATGTCATGCTGCGGAGCAACGGTGGGCGCAGCCCCTTTATACAGCTGGGAAAACTGAGGCACAGACAAGGCAAAGAACTTGCCCAAAACTTTAGACTAATAGTTGCAGAGCCATGGTTTGAACTCAGGTTTGGTTGACTGCTGTTGTTATTGGATAGGGGCTTTGGGGGTGTTGCTTCCAGGTACTTGGTATCCTGAACAGAGGTGTCGTGGGTTAAAAACTGGTGGTCAATGTAACACCAGCTGAATTAAAGCAGCATGGTGCTGAGCGTAGATGGCCCACCTGAGGCAAGTTGCCAGCATAAATAGAGACGTGGAGAAGAAGAGTGGGGCGTTGTGGGTCCTCCTAAGTGTTGCTGTTTTGAGCCGTTGGTTCTCTTGGAGGAGCTCGTCATGCTGGCTTCCCTGATAGGAATTCGACCATTATCATCAGAGGAACTCGGGACCTTGTCGCTGAGAGTGGCTGTGGTTCACTTTGGGGGAGCTCTGGTCCTTATGTTGAGCTTTGCTTCCTGGCTCTGGAGGGGAAGGTGTGTGCTGTGTAATCTCCAGGAGAAGCTTGTCACGCTGGCTTCCTGATATGTAACCTTTCTCATCATTGGAGGAGCTTGGGACCTCCGTGTCACTGAGGATGGCTGTGGTGCTTTTGAGGACAGCCCTGGTCTTTGTTGTAAATGTGACTTCTCAGCTCCAGTATAGAACCCTCGACCTATCTGCACAGCTCCTTCATCCCACTGGCATAGACTTTCTGGCTTCTACCACTGACCTTTGGGCCTTCCCATCACAGATCCGTAAAACAGACTGGCATGAGTCCTTGTCATGGGCTCTAGACCTCCAGTTGGACGTGTGGGAGGCATGGTCATGGACTCTAGGTTTTCAGCTGGACTCATGCAGGACATTGCTGTGGGATCCAGGCTCTTGGCTGAATATTCTGGGTCTTTAGTGTTGTGGACAGATTTCCTGCACTTTCTTGTGTTTAACTCTGGGTGACCATCATAAAATAATATTATGAATTCTGTGTCCTGATTGTAATTGTTCTCCTCACAACCCCTGACTACAACAAAAGGATTGATCAGGACACTCTGAGGAACAAGAGGAAGATTTATTAAGAGTGATGACACACTCCGCAGGGTGCGGGCAGACCACTGAGAAGAGTTCAGGCCCCAAGCGGGGCAGGTGCTGGGTGTCCTAAGGTCCTGGCATTACGTTAGGATCTCTAGCTGGAAACCGGCAGGCATCATGGCCGCTCATTGGGAAGGGGAGAGTTCTGGGCAGAAGTAAGTAGAGGAAGTGTCAGGATATCCAATCCTGCTGGGGTGGGTTCAACATGGCAATGCAAATGAGGTTGGACACAGGCCAAGGTGTGCTTTGGGGTTTGCATGCCCGAGGGGTCTTGGGATGACAAAGTGACCTTTATCTGTTGGTTTTCTGATATTTGATGTAGTCACCCTTGCTGTCTGGTTGCTCAATTCTTGTCGCCTGGCTCTGTTGTTTTCTCTGTGCTCACTTTACACCCTGCCTCAGTGGGGTCTGGATAGGTGTCCCCGAGGCCCAGCACTTAAAGCCGGGTCCCAGCTGGTGGTGCTGCTGGGGAGGTGATGGGACTGTCGGGAGGTGGGTCCTGGAGAGAACAGGGCACAGTGCGCCCTTCAGATTTTTTAAAGCAGCTGCCTCTTCCTCCTCTCTTTTGCAACCTGCTATGAGTTTCCTCTGCCATGCGCTCCGTCTTGGTGTTCCCTTGCCACAGGCCTCAGGCTGACAGCTCCGAAGCTATGAGCTGTGATAAACCTGTCGGTTTTCTAACTTGGTTATCTCAGGCATTTTGTTACTGCAAGGGAAAGCTACCAAACACAGACTCCAGAGCACACGTTCCTTTTTCCTTCCTCCCACCCTTCCTTCCTTCCAGCCTTCCTGCCTGCCTGCCTTCTGCTCATCTCCGTCTTCTTTTCTTCCTTCCCACCCTTCCTTCTTTCCTTGAATCATATCTCATGCCCACAGGGATCGTACACTTGCATTGCCCCAGCAGCACTGGAGAGCCCTTCCGTTTTCCTACATGGTATCAGAAAACAGCAGCCTTCAGAAATTTTGTCAGTGCAGTTTTTTTTTTTTTTTTAAAGACAGGGTCTTGCTATGCAGTCCAGGCTGGCCTTGAACTCACTATGTAGTACAGGCTGGCCTTGAACTTGTGACAATCCTCCTGCCTCAGCCTCCTGAGTGCTGGGACTACAGTCATGCACCACCATACCCGGCAGTATTAATTTTTGACCCATGAGCACCTTTTCCTAGGTCAATGAGCCCCTTGTATTTCTTCTTTTGTGAATATCTTTCATAGTCCTTGCCCAGGTCAATGATACACCTGTGGTCTTTGATTCTTACTGATTTCTAGGAGCTTTCTGCATATTGAAGATCTCATTGGTAACAGGTGTCTGTATGAGTTTCCTGGGGCCACAATGGACACCTCAAGCGAGTGGGCTTAACCAGCAGGAATTATGTATTTTCTCACAGTGCTGGAGGCTGGAGGCCCAAGAGTACGGTGCTGCGGGGCTGGCTTCCCAGCACAGCGCCCATCCCCTCCCTGTGGCTAGCGGGCAGCCTCCTTCTGCCTGTGTCCTCGAGTGGTCTTTCTCTGTGCCGGAGTTCACATTTTCTCTCCTCATAGGGACACCAGTCAGGTTGGATTGGGGCCAACCCTAATGGACTCATTTTAACTTAATCATCTCTTTAAAGGCCCTATTTCAAACACAGTCACATTGTGAAGTATTCCGCTGTGGGGGAGCCCTGTTCAGCCTGCCACGGGGCCACACTTACTTTTCCTCAGTTGTCTTTTTTTCTTCAACATGGTGTATTTGCCTCTAATCACTATGCGATGCTGCTTGCTCACACCCTTGACTTTGAATATCAGAAATCAGACCCTGTCTCGGAAGCTATTTGTCTTGTGAGACAACGCTGTCCAGAGGAGAGGGTGTGTGGGACTTCAGAGTCCCTTTGACCTGAAGTCCTGGCGGTGCATTGCATGCGATAGCAGGGTGACCTTGGGCGAGTCACTGGATCCGAGTTTCAGGGCTGTGCCTCTATAAAAGCTGCTAATAATAATCTGCCGCAGGGGCTGTAGAATGAGGTGACATTTATAAAGCACATGGCCCTGCCTCTGGCCCATCAGAGCAGCCCAGTATGCAGGGGCCATTTTGACCATCTTTATGAATGACAGCCTGTATTTGCAGAGCACTAAGGACATGGTGGGGGGAGGTGACGGAGAGCTGGGCGTGTGCCTGTGTCTGCTCACATCTGGACCTGCAGCTGGACTGCTCGGGCCAGGCCCCATTGTCATGCGAAGCCCAAGTTAGGAAGAAGGAACATTCACGGGTGTGTGGGCCCCTAGCCCAGCAGAGCAAGTGCAGGGGGGTGAGGGGTGGCTAGGGAGGGCCAGGTGCTCAGCTGCTTGAGCCAGCAAAGGAGAGACCAGAGATCACCTTCATCACAGGGGAAGTAGGAGGTGACGTGGGGACACTGCTGGGGAAATGGGGACATCCTCTGCCTAAGCAAGCAGATCGTGCCCATGTTTGGTGGAGTCTGCTCACGACGCCGCAGTGCCTGCTGGGTGAATGGCCATGAGAATAAGCAGATGTGGTCCAAGGGACCCCTCAGTGCCCATGGGGACTGAGGGCCGATCTCAGCCTTCCTGGCTGAGGCGAGCTTGCAGGGTGGCAGACAGCACAGCTGGCTGTGATGGCTTTGGGCTGGGGGATGTACCCAGGCAGGAGCAGGCGTCCAGAGACGTCAGCCAGAGAGGGAGACCGGCCAAGGGCGCTGTAGGGCAGAGCAACTCCAGGAGAAAGCGGGACGGGGGAAGCTTGGGCATCCGCATGTGGTCGTCCCTTCTAAGTCTTGCCGCCATCTTGCAAAGTGGGTATGGCCCGCCTTGGTGCACAGGGGAGGAGAGAGACTGGAGAAAGAGAAAGGGCTGCCCAAAGTCAAATCAAGGGGTGGGGGGAGGAGCCTGTGTAGTGGAAAAGGGCCTCAGAGGCAGGTGCCCTGGGGAGAGTGACCCCTGTGGAAGGGCTCTGGGCCCCCACCAAACACCTGTTTTGCTGAGTCCCCTCCTCTCCGGCACAAGCGTGGCACATGTGCTCCTACACCAGCTCCCTAGGGGAAAGGGCACCTTCCCTTCCACCATAGCTGCAGCCTCACCTGGGACCTGGACCTTCATGGTCCATGGAGGAGGGGCAGTGCTGGGCCTCCGTTTTGTCCCATCCCTAGTAAAACAAGACCAGACCCCCTCCCCCACCCTGAACACTCTCTGTTCCCCGTCGCAGCGGGGCAGTGTTCCTGGAGGGCCACCCTGGCATGTGTGGCTGCTGCCCCAGCTTCCAGGACCAGCTCTCCACCGCAGGCCATGAAGCAATCCCTTCCCTGCTCTGAGCCTGCCACCCATGTCCCACAGGGCCACCTGCTTCCCTTCAGCGCTTCCATCCATGGGAGGCAAACAGCTGACGTGGCAACCATGGCCTGGAATGTGTCCCAGGGGCTGCCTGGGACCTTGAGTGCTGGGCCAGTGCTCCCTGCCACCTTGGGGGAGGACGTGGCGGGGTTAAGAAGGTAAACCCGCCATGTCCAGGGAGGGTCTCGGCCACTGCTGCCAGGGCTCCCTCCACATCACTGCCTGCCACGGAGAGCATCGGGCTGTTAGCTTACATATAATAACCTGTAGACACTGCCATTAAGTCACCTCTCATTCTTAAAACTGCCCGGGAAGGGAGCGCAGGGTGATGTATGGAGGCATTTATGGCTGACGCCGGGCAGCGTAAGGACTCAGACACAGGTGCTGCTGCATAAATATGAACCGCTGTGATAACAGAGCATCACACGGCTCGGTGTGCAGACCCAACAGCCTGCGTCCTGCACCGTCCTCGCTTGGACAAGGGTCCCCGAGTTTGGGGAGACTGGCTCAAAGCTGGACCATAGGTTCCCTGATGTCGCAATAGCCTGGTGCGCTGGGGGCCCCGTTTCCCTATTCCCTGTTCACATCCTCCTGTCACTCATCCTTCTCACCTACTCTTGAGGCCGTGCTGCACCAGGAGCAGGAGAGGAAGTGCCACCCACCGCAATCAACCTGCCTGGTCCTTTCCACGTGCGTCCCACCAGACCCCGGAGTTACACTGTAGTAAAGTGCTTTTGCTCATTTAGGGCAGGAGAAACAGGAACATGTCCAAGGCCCCCAGCACGTAAGTGACACGGCTGGGATTTGCATCCACCCCTGTGCCCAGGCTCTGGGCTGGCTGGGGCAGGGGCCAGGGCAGGAGCTAGTGGCGCCCACTGGCAGCTCAAAACAGCCAGGGGAGTTGCTCTCGGTTTGCACCAAAGGGTGCAGGACTTGAGGCACCCACAGAGAAGCCCCTGACTGGCAAACAGACAGCGTTAATATTTAATGAGTGCAGTGACTGTGGGGAACTGGTGTGTTCCAGCGATTTGCCGTCTGCCCTTGGCAGAGGGCTCAGGACCCAGGGAGGACTGTGATGGCCGTGCAGAGGCTCCCTAGACTCAGGTCCCCACTGACTTCAGGGAGCCTGGCTTGGGTTTGGGAACTGGGTCAGGGAGGTCAGGGAGGTCAGGGTACAGTGCAGAGTGTCTCAGGCCTGGAGATGTCCCCCCTGCCCAGATGACAACATCCGGACGTTCCTTCCTCTACCCCTACCTGGCGTGAGGACAGTGGCACGGGCGATTGCATCAGGGGTGTCTTTGCTGTGGCCGGAGCCCCTCGGGGTGGGGTGCTCTCCATGGCAGGTCCATGTTCCTGATTAACTGGAAGGGGAGCTGAGCCCATTGCCTGTGTGTGGTGAGGAGAGAGACGGGCTGCAAGCGGGGTTCCTGGTGCTAAAGAACTTGGGGTCCCCAGTGTGAGAGCTTGGGGCACAGAGCTGAGTCATCTTCCTGGTGACAGTGGCAGACTCACCGGAGCCTGGAGAAGGGGGTTGTCAGAGGGACCCCAGCAGTGGTTGAGGACGCAGCCTTGGGACTGATGGATCCGCAGTGAGATCCAGGCTCCGCCCCCCTCCCCAGCACACAGTAGGCACCCAGGAAGTGGGATCCACTGTCATGCGAGGGTACTTCAGAGCCCGGATGCCACCCCTGGGTCCTGTGCCAGGACTGAAGGGTGCTATGGCCCAGGCCAGAGAGGAGGTGGGGTTGAAAGATAGGTCTGTGGGACCCTGGTAGCTAGCTGAGAAACGGGCTCATATACTATCAGCAAAAGGTGGCCGTTCTGAGTGGGGGTTCTAGAACCCAGGGTGGTCTGAGGCACATCAGTGGCTCCCAAGTGCCTTGCTGCCTGGCTGTGAAAGACCTCTTTGGGGAAATCGTACCTTGCCTTCCTGGGCACACACCCTGGTGCCTCTGTGAGCTCACAGGCTGTATCCAGTGCTTCTGTGTTCTAAGCTGGGAGAAGCTGGACCAGGTTGGTGCTGTTTGGGGGCCAGGTAGGGGGATGCAGAGACAGCGGGAGGCGCTGTCTTGGGTAAGCAAAATCTAAGAAGGCACAGACAAAGGCAGCAAGGGGGGGCCGAGGAGGCGACACTGGGGCACAGGATGACCTTAAGGCCAAGTCACTGAGTCTGTCCTTCTGCAGCATGAGAAGTTGATGACTCCTACACTCAGTATCCTCTCTTGTCCAGAGTCAACAGCCAGAGCCAGAGAGCGAGCACCTCCAGCTTCAGGGAGAAGGACCAGCTCCAGACCCAAGGATGAGTTATGATTGATCTAACGCTAAGCCCGTCTTGGCCATTCTGTTTGTCATGGCTGTTGAGGCAAAGTGCACCTGACACAGCTGTGATCAATAAGAGAAAGTCCACAGAGGATTTCTGGGAAAGGCTAAGGCAGCACACAGGAAGAAATACTCCCTCCTTCTCCCTGGACAAGGAAGGTTATGCCTGTAACTGATGGCTGGAACCGCAGTAGCCATTTTGCAGCCATGAGGAGGAGCTAGATTTACAGACTTAGTAGAACAGGGAAGAATGATAGATGAGACTTGGGACCTCGATGAGGCACTGAATTAGTCAGTCCTAGAATTCTCTTAGCTTGGAACTTCTAATGTGAGATAATTTCCTACATTGTGTAGGCCAAATTGAGTTTTCTGTTGGGGCTTCCTATTACCTGAGCTAGAAGCATCTACCTAATACCTTATATTAATTAAAGTTTATTAAGCATCTGTTATTCCTGGAGCAAAGCACTTGGTGTATACATTATCTCCTGGTATTCTCACAGCAATGCAGCACAGTTGGTGTCTCCATGTGTCTTTGCTCCGGCTGCCATTAAAAAAACAAAAAAAAAACAAAAAAAAAACCAAGTTTTGGCCCTAGGGACTGATCTCACAGAAGACATTTTTTCCAGGATTGGGCAGGGTTAGATTCGGGATGATTCCAGTGCACCACATTTATTGTGCGCTTCATTTCTATTGTTTCTGCACGCGGTTCTCACCCGGAGCGTACAACCTGGCTCCCACGCACGCATGCGCAGTTCACTGCAGGGTGCGCGCTCTGCTGACTCTCAGGGCGCCAACGACCTGGCAGGAAGTGGAGCTCGGTGGCCTGGGACCGGCAGGATCAGGGGTCAGCAGCTCCTCAGGTTCTTGCAGGGACCTCTTCCTGTGACCTTGGAGCTGTGCGCCTGCCACATAAACACCACCACATCAAGATATAGAAGCCCATGACCCCCACCCCACCCCAAGTCCCCTTTGGCCCTAACGCAGGCCCAGTTCCAGCGGCCACTGATCTGCTTTCCAGTGCTGTCGTTTGGCTTTGCTAGACCTTCACGTAAATGCAGCCATACAGTTGGTGTCACCGGGCCTGGGGCGGTCTTTCGGTGTCATGCTTTTGAAACGTAGCCACGCTCTCACACGGCTCAGCAGTCGGTCCCTTTTTGTTGCTGTGTAGTATTCTGTTACGAAGGTTTGTCAGCGTGGGCTTTATTTGAATATAAAAGCGCTGCCTTCCCCACGCAGATACCCGGGAGCATCCGCTTGGGGCTGCGCACCCCTCCCCTCACTCCTGCAGTGCGCGAAGCCCAGGCAGCAGTGCTGGAGGCTGCTCACCCACTATGGCTGGGTGGTGGCACTGAAGCTAAGCCGATCTGGTCCCCTTTTGTCACCAGGGAGCTGGTACCCCACCGCTGCCGTGCTCCGGGAAGGAACTGCAGCGGTCCCCCTGGCAGGCAGCGTTTAGCGCCTGCGCAGATGGGCCTTGGTCTTTTATCTGGTCCCAAAGCTTCCAGCCTCATTACCACCCTTCCTGCTGCTGTCTGAGGGGGACTTTGAAGTGGGGAGAGCATCTGGGTCTGACGGCGAGGGGAGCTGGGCTGATGGGAAAGCCCAGGAGTCCCTGCCCAGGGCCCTGCTTCTACAGAAATCTGCTTGATCCCGTAGCTGATGCTCACAGCCCCACGGCTCCGCTCCACCTCTGGACTTCAGGGCCACCAGATGGACCTGCCCACTCCTGCTGTCTTCCCTGAGGCTCTCTCCTGCCTCCTGGTACCCTGGCTGCTTTCCCTGCTTGGGGGGGGTGACTCAGTTTCCCCAGGGAGTTCAGCCCCAGCTGCCCACAGTGTCACCACGGGTAGTCCCGGTGCAGCGCTCCACGGCACTGATGGCATTCCCGGACATTGTCCCACACGCGCAGAGTCTGTGCCTTGGTCGGCTTCTGAGAGGCCCTGAGCCATGCGGTACCAGAACTGAGCGCTCAAAGTCTGGGACTGTCACCACAGTCCCCAGAGCTGGGACCCAGCACTGCCACAGTGGATCATGTAACCAGGAGGACAAGGAATGGGCCCAAAGCAGTAAATAAATAAGAAGAATCCTGCGAAGACCCACAGACTGGGAGCTTGGTCCCCGAGCCAGCAATGTTTGTAGGCCAACATTGGAGCCCAGGGAGGTGTCACCCTCACCGTGGATTAACCCACTGACAGGCCGGTGGCTGAGCAGTCTGCTGAGGGGTGGGGCTGAGGGGAGGGAAGCAGGTCACGGGGCTTGGGTTCGAAGAGTGGATCTTGTCCCTGTCTCTTCCCTTCTCGCAGGGTTTTCCTATCCACTTTGCTTCCTGGCTGCCATGGGTCGAGCAGCTTCCTCTCACCGTGCTGCGATGTCCCTGGCTTGGGCCAGCTGACTATGGACTGAAGCCTCCGAAACCAGGAGGCAAAGTAAGCCACTCCTGCCTTGAGCCACACGTGTGGGTGTCGGGCACCCTGTCTCAGTGATGGAAACCTGACTGACACACTTAGGAAGCAGTCATGCTCAGGTCTGGGATGCCCAGAGCCTCCTCCTCCTGCTCCGCCCTGAAGCAAACACACTCACACACACAGACACACACACTCACGTATGCACACGCAGCTGAGGGACCCCCGCTCAGCATCTGAGTGAAGCGCTCTGGTTGCAGAGTCCAGGAATCAGAATTCTGCTCCTGGCTTTGCCACAGATGTGCTGGGTGTCCCCAGGCAAATCACTTCCCCCTCCTGGGTTCTTAAAATCTGGAGGAAATGGATGCAGGACACAAACAGACCTTCTTGCTTTGACGCTGGGCAACCTGTGTGGTGGAAAGAGGTGACCTTAGGAGGAATTTCAGGCCTCCTGCCCCATCTTACCCAGAGGAGAGTCCAGGCAGAGAGCGGGAGATGGAGCCCCGGAGGAGGGAGGGTGGGAAGAGAAAGGACTCGGAGGAAGTTGCTGTGGAGTAACAGGAGCAGCCCCAAGGGGTGCTGCAGGCCGAGGTTAAAGGTGGGGGGGTGGACCCACGGTGGCCCTCTTGCTTTGGCTGGCACTGTCTTGGGAAGAGCACGGAGGGGGCATTCTTCTGTCCAGTCCCCTATAAAGGGCTCCCCAAGCAGAGGTCACGTCAGGTCATCCTTCCAAGAGGGTCACTTGCCAGGAGCAGTGGGCGGAGGCAGAGCGAGGATAAGGAGCCCGCACCATACCGTCCACCTCTGAGAGGAGCCGGCCCGCTGTGCAGTGGCCTGGCAACCACATCTCCTTCACTGCCCGTGCTGAGGCCAGTTCCCCAGCCCTCCTGAGCAGAGGTGGAGCCACCCCCAGTGGAGCCGTGCGTACAGAGGGAGCTGGCTGTGCCATTCCCCGAGTCTCAGCTGGGTGTGGAATCCCTGGGCCCTTGCCTTGGGGAGCGAAGGCCCAGGGATGGGGAAGGACATCTGAACCTGCACAGCAAGGCTCGGAGATGTCAGGGGGCCGCGGTGAGCCCAGTAAGGAACCGGGGCTGCAGGTCCTCTGCTCTGGGCTGTAACTGCAGGGTGGAACCAGGGAGGTGTCATAGTGGCCAGCAACTGCCGACCTGGTCATGTGGGCAGGCAACAGGAAGACAGAGACCTCCTTAGCTGACAGACACCTAGCAGTGTGTGACCAGACACCAGGGCTTCCATTTTAGACACCTGGAGACACATGAGCAAAGTTAAGGACTGTGGAGCTGTGATCTGGGTTCCAATCTGGCCTCTATCAGATGAGCAGCAGGGCCACCAGTCTTTCCTCCCAGAGCCTTGTCTGAAACATGATGTCTGCTTCCCAGAACTGTCAGCATGGTTAAAAAAACAATACAGGCAAGACACCTTTTGGCGTGGATTGGATGATCCTGGGGACAGTTTCCCAAAGAGAGGTCCTGGTTTCCCTAATGTGAAGAGTTGACACATAACAGGCATTTAAGAGCTCCTGTGTCCCCAACCTGCCTTCTCTCAGCCCCCTATGTCCCTGCAAGAAGATCTGGTGGGCTCGCCACTAATCCTTGGGGAGGTGGGAGGAGGGCTGGGTCCCCGCAGAGAATTTCCAGTGCAGTGCAGTTCCCAAGGGAACAGTGTTCTTAGTCTTTGGTGACCACACATACAAATGAATCTTACCTGCTACCTTGAGGATTGAGGGGCTTTGGGGCCACTGTGGGACAACGGGGCAGCTACAACATTGGCAGCGATGCCAGGAGCTATACCCAGGCTTTACTGGGCACTTGCCTGGTGGGGACTTGACAAGTGGAACCTTAGCTGCTCTTGATTGGTTTGGGGCAGGCAACATCTTTGCTTCCTTCTTAGCAGACAGGGAAGCAGAATGGTCTGTTTGGTGGCCCAGGTCTGTCCATCTGCAGGTCTGTGCTGTCACCATGGCTTTCTTGATGACCACCCCTGACACTGTGACTCTGGGGGGATGATTGCTTGATCCCTGAAGCTGACTTACAGGTGAACTTTGGGGACAGATCTTTCCATAACCTGAAGATTCATGGACTCTTGTGGCCTGAAGGATCTGGAGTCAAAATGACCCAACAACAGGCACTTCCTGAAGGGCCCAGGCCACAGGGTGGGAGGCCAGGGCTGGAGGTGTTGCCTGCGCCCATAAAAGATCATATAGCTCTCTGAGTGTGTGCCCAGAGCTGGTTGGTGATGACCAGGGTGTGTGTGTGCACGCACACACACGCACATGTGTACACACTCATTCGTGCACATGCACAAATCTTTCCATTTTACATGTGCATAAAACATAGACACAGGTCATTACCTGATTCCCTCTTTCCTTGAAGACTCGCTCACCCTCCCCGCTGGTCGCTGCCTTGCCCTGTGGCCTCATCTCTGCTCACAAACACACCGATGGACGTGGTCTGCACTCCGTTCATTTGTAGGAGGAGTCTGTGTGGCCATGATGGAGTGGTTTGTCCTCTCGCCTACTCCAGCCAGGCGGTCTCCCTCTAGAGCAATGGTCCTGTACAAGGGCGAGTGGGTGTTTCTGGGAGATTGCTTTGAGAAGGTGGCCCGCTACTTGGAAAAGTAATCCCAGGGCCGGGGATTTAGCTCAGTGGCTTAAGCGCCTGCCTGGCAAGCGCGAGGTCATGAGTTTGATCCCCAGTACAAAAAAAAGAAAGAAAGGAAAGAAAGAAAGAAAGAAAGAAAGAAAGAAAGAAAGAAAGAAAGAAAAGTAATCCCAGTATGCCTGTTGTCTTCTGAATGTGTCTGAAGGCGAGGGTGGTACTCTTGGTGGATGGAAAAGACCGTGACTGTAGATGGGAGGCCCTGAGAAGTCACCATGCCAGGAATTGCTGCTGGTGCCAGGAGAAGGCAGCCACAGTGGGACAGCTTGGTTCCCAGCACTCATTGGCCAGTGTGAAGTGATCTCTCAGATTTCCATCAGCTGACGCAGCTCTAACCTTGAAATGTGAAGCTGCTGGGAGAGAAAGGAGAGGAAGGAAGGGGAGAGAGGTGGAGAGCAGCAGATCCGAAAAGAGAGAGGAGGGAGGACGCTCTGAGTACTTCCTGTGTCGGGCGCTATGGCAACAGGGTCGCCCTCCCTTCACCCCTCTCCCGAAGACAGAAGACGCCCCACTCTGACCCAGAGAGGCTGGCAGCCAGGCTTTGCCCAGGTCTTCTGAGTCTTTTGTTGCCATGAAGCTGTGTTCTCGCCATTGTAGAGCTGAGGACATGGAACCCGAGGGAAGGTCCCGGGGCCACCAAGAGGGATACTCGGACCGCAGCCAAATGTTTGTAATCCGGAGCTCATCCCGAGATACTGGGTGAGTTCTGCACTGGCAGGTGGCCTGAGTGTCCTCATCTGTGATATGGGGACAGTACCATAAAACGCTCCGGGGCTGTGAAGTACTCAGTGAGCTCATATACAGTACCATGCACATGCTAAATACCGTAAAGCATTAGTGACCCCTCTGTGACGGTAGATTATTCCTTGGAAGCCCTGACCCTACTCTTTCTCCCCAGCACCCCTTCCCATCACTACCTGACCTTCCAGAGTCACCCCTGGCATCAGATTCTTCACCTCCCACCCCAGGGCCCTGGGCCACCAGTGGCTGGCTGTGTTGGGGACCTGAGGCGGGCGGTGAGCACAGTGCGCCTGTCCCCACCCCTTCTCTTTGACAATTCGAGGGCACAAGTTAGATAACTGTGACACCTGTTTTAAATTAGCCTTCAGAAGCCTCTGACAGCTGAGAAATTATTTAACAGGGGAAGAATTGAGTACATGAATAAATATTAATATTAAACCACTGCTTCTCTAGATTTAAGGCCAGGCGTGGGGGACTCACCCAGACATGAGGCTGAAGCTGTCCCTGAGAAACCGTCACGCGTGGCATGGGAACCTGAGCAGCCAGCCCTCGGCCTCCGTTTTCCAGCCATCCAGAGACTGTGTCCAGGGATTCCAGGGGACTCGGTACACATCTGGAAGCTCGGATCCCATCTTTCAGGCCCAGATCATGTATTGATAGTAAATAAAAATGATCGATTACTAACCAATAACAAAATCAATCATGAGTGTAACTCCTTGGATTTAGTGACCCGGTCATCAAGCAGTGCCCGGCACATCCCAGGCTCAGGACCCTGGGGTCTGCTGTCCTCTGCCTGGGACCCTCTGTCCCTGGTGTTTGAGTGACCCGCTCCCCATTTCCCTGTAGTAATTTTAATGTCCCTTTCCCCTCTGGACCTTTCCATCTGTGTCACCCTTCTGTGCCCTTCACTCTGTCCGCTTTGCCCCGCTTAATTTTCTTCCTAGCACTTACCGGCATCAAGTGACAAATATACACACCAGATATGTCCAGGTATGGTTACAGTTTAGAGGTTTAACAAGTGCTGGTCCCTGCCCACACCCTGCCTGCGGGGAGGGACTTTTTCATGTTTGACTCGGGGACTTTAGCAGGTAGGCAGTGCTGGCTAGTTGAGAGAGAGAGAGAGAGAGAGAGAGAAGAAAAGAAAGAAAAGAAAGAGTGAAAGGTATCTGGCACATGGTAGCACAACAGTGCTCGCTCCTCTGCACTTAGGGTTGCTAAAGGAACGTGGTCCCCGTGTCACCACGGGGCACACTGAGGAGCCCTGGAGAGATCGATGAGCCCCATGGCGGGTCCGTCAGAGCGTCACTGTTCCCTTTGATAAACAGTGTGTGAAGGTCCAGGCGTGAGCACAGAAGGGGTCTGGAAAGTGCCAATGGGAGGGGTGAGGGTAGAAGGGGCCTGACTCAGTTTCCCCTCCTCCTCCAGGTCCAGAATTGCAGTCATCATCTGCTCCAGGGCCTTCCAGGCTGTGTGTGGGAAGGTGGGGATAGTGCACAAGGCAGGACCGGAGGTTCCGTGGAAGCTGGGTGGACCTGCCTGCTGCCCTCTGGTCTTGTCCCCCTGGCAGGGAGGGAGGGACTGGGAGCTGCATTTCCTGTTCTCTGCAGGGTTGAGTGCTCTCTGCTGCTGCTTCCGGGTTTTTGCTAGAATATTGGGAGTGAGCCTTCCTGGTCCCTGCCTCCTCCTCCCCTTCCTCCTCCTCCTCCTGAGCCCAGCTCAGGGCCTGACAGCTGCATCTTTAAACACAGGCCGGCTCCCTCCACGCAGCTGTGAACACCCTGCTCTGCCCAGCTCCGCCTAGACACGAGCCACCTCCCCACTCCGCTTCTTGTCTGATTAGAGCGTGACATTGATGTGACAAGGTGTGTTCCATTAGAGAAACACATTCACTGGCCCAAATGCTGCTTGGATCAGAACTGTCCAGCACGAGCAGCCAGCACCCTGCGTGTAACGACCTCAGTGGAGGTGTGAAGGGGACATGGTGTGAGTCTGGTGGGACGCAGGACCCGGTGAGGAAGGGTCCTGCCCTTGAGTCAGCCCCTTCCTGCTCCTGACCCGGATGCACACTCGACCCGGCCACTCCTTGAAAGATGTCCCTGCTACCCTAGCCTTGCTGTCCCTTGGATTCGTCCTCCGAGAGTTCCCGGGGTTGGCGGAGTAGCAGAGGCCTTTTGAAGACACCAGCCCTGCCCCAGCCCCCTGGTGTGTGTCTGGCCGGCAGCATCTTCGGTCTCCTGAGGCCCAGGCTGTACTTGGGTTTCCTACGTGGAAGGGCCATCAGGACACAAGGGTGAGGACAGAGCCGCAATGCCAGCTGGGACTGGAGGCCTGCACGCAAGTGCCTGTGGTTCCATCCACCCCCCTGCCCTCCTGTGCTCCAGGCCCCCTGCCCTCATCCTAGCTCTCCTGATCCTGCCAGGCCCATGACACCACCACTGTCCTGTCCTTGTCCAGTGGATAGGACATCGCCCTCCTCCATCTGTCAGCCACCCTGTCCAAGCCAGGCTGCCCTCGCTCTGTGATATCTTTTTCTGATGGTGTAGCCAACAGTGACAGCGAGGTGGCTGTGGTCTCCCTGACCAAGGCAGGACCTACCTTGCCTGGTGACTCAGACCCTGCTGCTGAAGGATACGACAGGGCTGCAGACGGACTGTAGCCGGGAGCCAGACTTTCTGGCCTTGCTGTTCTCCCCACTCTGCAAGGCAGTTCTGGGTGATCAAATGAAAATGCAGCTTCACTCCGTGAACCCTGAGGCAACTTCTAATCTCTAAGATTTGGGGGCTGTCTGATCCCCATAATTATAACCTGCATGGGAACAGGCCTCATGCCTACAAATCGGCCAAGCTTATTTTATGTAAGTCACACCTCAGAGTAGCTGGAAAAAGCAAATTCAAATGCTTGAGAGACAGGGCAGCCAGAAGAATATTCTAGGAACACGGGAACCTTGGGTATGTGGCTGGTCCCCATGAGAATGGGGTCAGAGGTGAGCTGGAAAGCTGGCCCCTCGCCCCAGGTCAGAATCAGGGGTTTGACCCGTGATTCCCTCTCGGGATGTGGATTTGTGGAGGCTGGAGGCAGCTGACCTGGGTCGGGCTCCATCCAGCTGTGTGCCCAGCTGGACTTATCTCCAAACTATGGGTGGAGCTGTGTCCACTGGGGGCTCCGTTAGGGGAGCAGCAGCTTTGGGATGAGGGAGTGAGGGAGTGAGGGAGTTTTCTCAAGACAGAGAGAAATTCAGGAAGCTTTTGTGTGCACCTAACATCTCTTTTGCTTAAGCGAGTCACATGACCAAGCCCTGCGCTAGTTGGAGTGGGAAGTCCCTGCAGCTCATAGCGGAGAGGGAAGAGAGGACAGCTTTGTTGACCAACAGCCCCACGGTCTCCCGGTGGCTCAGGGTGATGATTAAAGATGTAGGTACTAGAATCCAAGCTCACATCCTGAGATTCGTCAACCATGAGACTTTGGGCTAATAACTGCCCTCTCTGTGCCTCAGTTTCCCCACTGGAGAGCCAGATAGCATCCAACGTGGTCCATTGGGTGGCACAATGCCCATCTGTTTCCCTGAGCACCTGTGTCCACCAGAATTTCCAAGATCACAGGAGCGAGTCCAGTTTCATCTTTCGTGTCTCTTCTGGTCCGTCTCCCCCTCCTTTTCTTCTGCTAAGGCGCCTTTCCCTGCACCCCCTCCCTGGGGTCTCCGCTCTCTTCAAATATTTGGCAACATCCCTGAGGTCCCCAATCTCAGTCATGGTTAAGCCAAGCTCCACAGATTTAGTTCCTTTAATCTTTCCTCGTAAATTAATCCTTCTGAACCTTTAATCATTTTCCTCGAATGAGATTCAAATGAGACCCATGTCGGGGCTCCCACCAGCCACACTCTGTGGCCCACTGTGTCAAACTGACAAGCTTCCTGTCCCGCAGGGAGGGTGCTCCAGGCTGTCCCACAGAGAGGAAGACTCTGGTCACCGAAAACCAGCACCAAAAAATCAGCCAAGACACCATACCGCCCAGTGCTCTGGGAGGTGCTTTGCGAGTTTTGCTTTTTGACCTGCCCCTCGGGCAGAGGGGCCACCTGTCCCTGTGTGCTTCCTGAGGTAGAAGGTGGCTGGGAATGTGCGCCCTCTCTCAGCCAGGTCCTCTGGTCCCCAACTGGCCACCATCTGTGCCTTGTATGGAATTCATGGCCAGTGTTTGTATTGGACATGTCCAGTCCTCACAGCCTCCGTGAGAGCTGGGAAGAGGCAGTAGAACATCGCTGTTCAGACTGTGGGTCTGAGGCCCAGTCTAGACCCTTTGGAGCCGTGTGACCTAACCCGTGGGCCCGTCAGGTGGGACCTGACGGTAACTCCGTTGGAGAGTTGTTGGGCAGATTCAGTGCCTTCACAGGGAGGATGATGTGATGTCCTGGATTAGCTAGTGGGCGACTTGTAACCCCCAGCTGAACTGAATCGGGTGCAGCTGGGTGGGGGCAGGCCCCCTGAGGCTCACTGCCACCCGCAGGAAAGGGGGCCTGGAGGGGAAGATGGTGCGCTGCTGATTCTCTCCAGAAACTGTCACTCTGGTTTTCCTGCTGCTATTGTCAGAGGAGCCTGGGTGCTGGCTGTCTCTGAGGGTGGCTGGGGTCCTCCTCGGGACAGCCCTGGTCCTTACCGTGAGCGTCGCTTGCTGACATCCCTCACCTGCTGGCACAGGTCCTTCATCCCACTGGTGCGGACTTTTTGGCTTCTACCGCTGACCTTTGCACCTTCCCAGCGCAGACCCTTGACACGGACTTTCGTGAGACTTCGTCGTGGACTCTGGGCCTCCAGCTGGACTTGTGCAGGACACTGCCGTGGGATGTAGGCTCTCAGCTGGATTCTTTGGGTCTTTAGTGCATGGACAAATTGTTTTCATTCTTCTGGATTTGACTTTTTGAGTGAATATTATAAAGTAATCCCATAAATTATGTGTCCTGTGTTAAATCTTTTCCCTTGTTAAATCTGAATGTAACACTTGGAGCAGTATTTGGCTCAGTCCTGCTAAGTGCTGGCTGTCGGCGTTATCGTCGTCACCTGCGCAGCTGCCGTTAAAGCCTCAGCAGAGGGGCAGTGAGCGGCGAGGGCTTTGGGATGGGCTTGGAACCTGCTCCGTGGAGTAGCTATGCCTCCTGGCGTGGTCCCAACACTCTGGTTCATGCTGGCGAAAGGGGCCAAGGGTGACCCACCAGGGTCCCATGGCTGGTGGGCAGCCAGTGACACATCCACCTGTCCATCTGGCAGCCTCTGAGCTGCAGACACAGTCCCTGCCGAGCTTCTCCCAGGAGCAGCAGCCCCGTGGCCCTGTGACTCCTAATGGCATCACTCACATGTCATTTAGGCATTTTAGCCGCAGGTTTTGCAGCTCTCAAACTTCTAAAGTCCCGTCACACAGGCACTAGGTATGTCCTAGCTGAGTTCCTTCTTCCTAATTACCAGGACAGTGTTAGCTGGTGGCGAAGACTTCCTCTCTCAGAATCCCAGCTCTGCCACTTATGAGCCATCTGCCCTTGGGCAAGCTTTGCTGCCCCGTGCCTCAGTTTCCCCATCTGACAAACAGGCAATAACGGCAGCTATCTCCTAGGGTTGCTGTAAGAA
>PVJX010012214.1:0-51074 GCA_004027295.1 Dolichotis patagonum
TATAACCAATGGTAATAGAACAAAAAAAAAGCATGGTAGGACTTCTAAGAAGGATAATATTAAATCAGCAATAGCTGTCATAATGTTTTCTTCAAAACAGCTGTTCATATCATCACGTATGATATAGTCAAACAAAACAGGATAACACCATTCCAACTGATGATTTAAAACTTTGAAAGACTTCGAAGCTATGAGATGGAAGAATTCAAATTTTGACAAGCATGAAAGATGTGAGTTTGTGGCTGGTGGCCCCTGGTTCTGCCTCAAGTAACTTGGGAATAGAGAAGAGATTGAGGATGGAGCCATAAGGTAGAAGAAACAAGAAAAAAAATGACTGGAGAAATAGGAGGTAAACTTTAAGAAGAGGGAATCTGAGAAAAAAGAGCAATCATATGTCATTAAATAGGCAAGGTGAGGTAGAGAAGGGCTAGAGAACACTGCTTAACTGTGGTGAACAGTTCACTGATAAAACCAACACCTTGCCCTCCAGAGCCATGCTGCCCACTTGGGTAGACCTCCCATCCAGGTTTTGGTACTTCCTAGAACACAGCCTAGGGAGACTTTCCTTTCTTCACAGTTCTTCCTTTTTCACAGAAAAGTTAAACACACTTTGGGAAGGTCATTTCTCTACAGCTTGCTTCAAAGGTCTTGGATTTAAATCACAGGTTAGTTGTAAAAGGCAAACTCACTTAAATATTACGAATTCTTGGACATGCTCTTGGAATAGATGAAAGGGGAGCTGAACTACAACTTAAGAAAAACTTTGTGCCTGTTTTTCAACGCAGGCTAACAAAATTCCAGCAATTCTTGTTTAGCTTGCAGGTATAGAATTCATTGTTTTGGAAGAGTTAATGCTTTCAAAATAAAAACAAATACACTTTACTTTCAAGTTATGCTGGTTACTTACATATCAATAGCAAGTGATATTTCTTGTTTTCAACATGGTACACCATACACGCCTGATGACTGCTGGTTTTTATTGGAGTTAAACATCTATCACAGAATTGTTTAATAGAAAATGTTAAAAATTTCCACATTACTTATTCTCAGTCATTGGTATCTATATTCCAACTTTCAGCAGCTCCAATTTCTTCCTACAACATAAAGCATTTTTTCTAAACTGTATTCTAAACCTAACTAAACTTTACTTTAGCTGTTCCTTTATTTTTGTACTACCTAATGTGTTGTCGTAAATTAAAAGCCAAAATTCACTGCTCTGGAGATCACTTAGAAATCTTATACTGGTAGAAATGAATAACAATTAATGAGCACTTACTTTGTGTGGAATTCTGTTAAGTTCTTTACATATATTATCTTCTTTCCCCCTCACAGTTTTGGAAAGTGAGTGCTATTTAGATTCCCAGCCTCATATAGTTAGTAAGATCAAAGTCTGAGGCCTGGAGCCCATCAGTCTAGCTGTAAGGTCCTTACCCTGAGTCTCACTCTAGGGTTTTTCCAGGTATAAACTGTGTATAAACTTCACCAAAGATACAAGAAGAGGGTTTTGAGAATTCTGAGTCTCAGAGACCCACCGCAGGGAACCACTTGGCCTCTGAACAGCAAATGGATTCTGAAAGCTTGCTGACTCTTCTGCAGGCCAGTCTAAATTCAAATCTATATCTGACAACATTGTAGATTACACATTATAAACTGCCAAGTTCATTAGCTGTCATGTTTAATTCATTCAACAAATGTTGAGCATCTGATGAATGAGACAAGATCCTTGTCTTCATGGAGTCTATAATGTAGGAGGTGGGGAAGAGAAAGATAAATCTATGAATACCAAGTCTAGTGGATTTCTTTGTGGCTTCCCTGTACATGGAAATGTGGTGGAGGTTAGAGAAGTTGCTCAAATAAATAAGGTGTCTTTTAGGGTTAACATATGAGGTTACTAAAGACTAAAAGGCCATCTGTTTGAAAGATCTGAGAGATGACCCCTACTCAGGAAGGACCAGAGGGCCATGTGACTTGGAAAGAAAGGAAGAAGTCATGTAAAGGAGATGTCATGCTATAAATTTTGAAATATGAATATTAAGAATGTTTGTAAAATACAATATTTGAGAGACAAACATTAAGAAAATAGCATGTGGACCACTGAATTTCTTTGGCTTTCATGTTCTTGTTAGACAACAGAGTTCTCTGACAATCATTAGACATTTCTATACAGTAACTTGAGAAACTATTTCAAATTTGCATAGGGGAATGAGGAGTAATAATAGTTTGTTCTGGAATGTTCCTTCCATCTTTACTTCCTACATTTGACAATTACCATTCAGCCTTTCTGAATGTTCTCTAATTGTTCTGAAATGTTCATCTTTTTAACATATAATTCTGAAGATAAATAAGCATGAAAATATTTTTTGAATTTTTTTATTTTAAAGAGGATAAAGTAGAATAAAACCAATCAAAACAAACCAGTATAAAAGATATATGACTTCAAAACATTACAAAATCAACGATAGTTACCATAATGCCTTTTGATGTGTTCAAAATAGCTGCAGCTAAGTTAGGACATAGTAAAAATCAAACAGAACAGAATAGAATAGAAACAATAAAAACAAAACAATGAATGAAATAAAGCACTTCAAAACAGACCTGTAGTAAATCCAAAATTGCTACCATAATATATCTTGTTATCTTTGAAATAGCTGCTCCTGCCATTGGATTTGATATAATCAAACAAAACAAAAGCGAATCAAACCCAACCCAACAATATAGAAACAATATAGGACTTCTAAAACAAGACCACAGGGAATCAGCAATGGCTGCAACCCTCAAGAGCTTCCCACTAGATGCCACACTGCCTACTACTATCCTCTGACCTATGACCAGACCACTGGCCCTAGACCTGCAATGTTAGTGAAACAACAAAGCACCACCCAATTGCCTGCACCCAATTGCATTTCACCTCCATAGCTATCATCACAGCCTGTGATTCTCCGGATTAACTTGTTGTTTACAGCCAGGGGGCAGGGGTGGGCTGGGGTTGGTACTTCTTGTTTGACAGCGCGTGTGCTGGAAGGTGCTGTTGTCTGTCTGTTCCAGTCTGGTGGTGGCCTCCATGAGTCAGCACCATTTGCGGACTGGAGGTAGAGAGAACAAAACCACATCAACAAGCAAGCCCAGTCTGAGAACCACTGCCATGCACAGACTGCTGGTGGACTGCAATAGACAGACCCCAGCCTGTCCCTGTGAGTCAGCACCACTTGCGGGCTGAGGATAGAGAGAGCATAGCCACACCAGCAAGAAAACATTTTTGTGAATACTGTTCCTAGAAAATTGGCAAAAAGATAATTTTCCATTTCACTGATTTTATTAATTATAGTACAGAGCTTATTTTTGACTCTAATTTTAAATTACTCTGTGTTTTAGATTTAGGGTAGGGATTTTTAACTGATTTCTTAGAGAATTTTTATGAGATGCAAATAATTTTTAATAATTTACCAGAAAACTTAAATGAAAGACTCATTAGTTACTTTTATTGATTTATTTCTATGTTTGGTATTATGTTAAGATTTTTACATGTTGTCTCCTTTAAACCTGAAAATACAATTAAATATTGTTTTTTAAATTACTATCAGAAATCTTAAAATGAGTGCTACCATGATATTCAATTTTTTAAAAATTGAAATATTTCTGGGTTATTTCTAAGTTAATCTAATTGAATTATTTAGCACTTATACTTGCTCAAATTGTAAATGGAATTATTTTCAAAAGAAGAAAATTCAATTAGTGGACACAATAAGGAATGTAGTGAAAAATAAAGATTTAGAATTTTTTTCAGGAATATATGCAAAAATTCCAATCATCTATATTGACAGTGGAAATACTCACCTATGCCCTCATTCACTCAAGCTGTAGAAAAACAACTAGTTTGTCTGTGTAATACAATTTGGAAATCATTTAAAGGAATTAATACTATCTTCCTTATTAGAAAAATAAAAATACATTTTTCCATTAGTTTTATATCTTAATAGTTTAAAAACAATATGACTCTGGAACTTGGTTTTGAACTTAAATTCTCTGTTATTTACTAGGTATATGGTCTGGAGCAAATCTCTTAACTTAGCAGAGCTCCTGTTTTCTTATTTATAAAATCAGGGTAAGTGTAAAAATGATCTTACAAACTGGTGAGGAAGATCAGAAGAGATAATTAATGTATACGGTGTATGTGGATAATACACCTATAGGAAATGCCATAAAACTATGTACACAAACACAGATAACTTTTGTTTAAATTACTTAACTGGATTTGAAGGGAAAAACCTAATGAGTTGGTGAATAGGGCAGAAATATTTTATGTTCAAAGACTGACTCCTTTACAAGTCTGATACAAGAAAGGGGCACACATTGGCCTGAAAATACCCCTTACTGAATTTGGAACTGAATAGAGCCCATCCCGTGATGCCAGGATGTGACAAATTGACAAATTCTACAGAAGATTTCATCACTACCTCGAGGAACCTGTGATCCGCTGAAGGAAGGCATATCAACACCCAAAACAATGGGAAATCCATTTATGGGCCAGCATGGCAAGAAGAGTAAATAGATGAACTAGTCACTTGAGAGAAAGACAGAGACAGAGATGACAGGCTCAGACACTTTAAAATTCCGGATGTTTTCTGCTTGGCTATGGCTTGTTGTGCTTTGAGATGGTCCATTGTTTCTAAGTGGTCATCACAAATATGATTCTCATCTCACAAGTCTTCTTTTCTCTACTCCAATTCTATTACTATACTCCATCTCACAAGTATTCTTTTCTCTACTCCAATTCTAATTACTCTTGCCCTTTAAATTGGACAAATTGTACTTTTTCAGAGTGACTTACAGTTTATCTTATGCATTTTCATATTTATTATAAGAAATTATGCTTGCTGTCTTCTAAAGAGCAAAGATGAAGATCTACTCTCTCAGACTTTCCAAGGTAGTTATGACTAGATGAGAAGTAGTTGCTTTGAAGCAGAAATTATTCTTTTGCTTCAGAACTTAAAAGTTCCATTGACTTCTGTTAAATAACTGATGGGATTGATTGTAATCATACTTTAAAAGTTGGAGTTTCTATCCAGAGCTCCACAAATGATAGGGCTTCATTTGTTCTTCACTTTTCCTAGTAGAATCTATATCAGTAAGGCTAGGATAGGACAGTTCCCAAACTTTTGGTCTTTAGCCCCTTTAAAAATTATTGCAGATTTCTAAAGAAATTTAGTTGCTATGAAGAACATCAATTATTTTTATAACAATTTTAAAATAATACTTATCAAGATTATTAATAAAATTAATTAAATAATAAATCTATTATATGTTAAAATAACATGCTTTCATGTAAAATGATGAAACTTTCCAAAATGAAACAAACAAACAATGAAGATAGTGATTTCAATACATATTTCTGGATGGTTTCTTTTTTTTAACCTACTTGTTTAGTTCACACTGGTGGCTTAAACACTAAGCAGTTACCTGTCACTGTTCAGAAAGGTGGAAGTGCAAGACTAGTTTACCAGCACTTGGGTTCTGGGTTAAGGCTCTCTTTCTCATTTATGGATGACTGTTTCCTTGCTGTATCCTCATTTGGAAGAAAGAGAGATGAACTCAGATCTCTTTCTCGTCCTATTCAGCCTGTAATCCCATCATTGTGGTTCCATCTTTATGAAAATATTTAAAACTAATTACCTTTTAATAAGTTAAGTATGTCCAGTTTACATTTTGAAAATGGCAATGAGTTTGAGACCTCTTCTCAATAAATGTAGAGTGAAATTATATTATTTTATGGGTTTCTACATCAGAAGTGCATTTTGTCCAATATTAACATGTCATGACTCAAAAGAAAATATAAAATAATTTCAAAGTAACCATAGATATAAAACTTCAAATATAAAAACACTGAGGACTAGGATTTCACCATATGGGTTTGGACAGTGCACACCGCTGCTGGATTCTAAGTCTCTGCACTGTTGCAATATCACATATTTTGAAAAACTCCACTTAGCTTTTGTGAAATGATGCAAACAAAAAGGGAGCTAACTTCTTCATGTTGTTAGGAAAATAATTTTGACCACATAGATCCCTTGATAGAAAATCCAGAAAAGTCCCTGAAACACACTTGGAGAACCACCAGACTAAGTGTATCATGATAATACACAATCCTCCAATCCTAGTGACTTACACAGAAAGGTTCCCCTGCCTATTCAATCTCTGATATGGATTGTTTGGAGAGTTTTTCTCTCTATCATTGTAGTCCTCATTCTGGGATCCAGTTTGGTGGACTGAAAATTAAGCAGAATATTACTGGTAACTGTAGCAAATGGACAAAAAAGCATGGCATACAATGGACTGTTTCTTAGAACTTCCCACACCTTACTCTGCAATACACTTATGAATTTACTTACATCTCTTCAGCCAAAGTAGTCCATGTGTACTAGACCTCATGAACATAGTAGGTTTGACCCGCCCATAGAGAACTATGCAGGCAATTAGTTAATAGTTCACCATCCCCATTAGTATTTGAAAGCACATCTAACACTGCTACATCAAGTCATTGAATGCCTGTAGACTTCTACCTTAGTTGGAATTTTTTAAGGTTATCTTTATCTTTGTCTCCAAACTTGTGCCTTTTCTAGATTTAAAGAATTTAACATGTGGCTCACATATATTTAGCATGTAATAAATATTCATCAAAAAGAGACAAAGATTGAACACTTGATAAAATATAGTTTAGATTTGAACATAATACTTAGGTGTTTCAAATTCCAAGAAGAATACATTCAAATACTGGATAGGATAAATTTGGATCTTTATTAATACTCTAGCTCAACTGCATTTGTTACCATACTAGTCAATTGAGGTATGAAGCTAAAAAATACTACTCTAATTCCAGAAATGAAAATAAACTTCTGTTCAGCTTATATTTTGCAAATGGTACTGAGTTTGGACATCTACGTTAGTCTAGATAAACCATCAAATGATGCCATGTTATAGATTTTTACACAGCAATACACATTATACAAAGCCCAAAATTCCTATGACCTTATAGAAAAGTTAAGATCATTTCTACGTAACCGTAGATATAAAACATTTAATTATTGTTTCCTTTAAAGTTCAACTGACATAAGAATTCTTTGCTGAATTTCTAATCTTCCAACAAGTGTGCACTCATTTTGAATGCCACTGGATTGACTATTTTTACTGTAAAAGCCATTGTCTAGAGCTAATTATGTTCATGGAAATATCTTGCAGATGATAAGAAGGTTATGTAATATGAATCACTAAGATGTACATGATTGCTCCCACCTGTAAGAAATTCAATTAAACATTTGTGTTTTATTTTTATTAATTCTGAGATCAGAAGTCCTGCACTTAAGAAAAAATGATTGACTGAAATTGGAAAAAAATACACAACACTGCATTTTCCCTACGGTATAGTAAAAATTAGTCAATGAAAAAAAATGAAAGCTTGTTTTATAAGACACTTTCTTCCTAGGAGCAATATTTTACCCTAATTAAACTCTGCAATAACCCAGTAGGGGCAGGTAATAGACAAATATTCACTTTTCATAGATGAAAAAAATCGAGGCACAAACAGGTTAAAGCCATGGGTCACACAACAAGTCATTCACAGAGGGAGGAAGACATAATGATGCTTTCTCTCCTTCCAAGGTGGTGCCCCAAACATGTAGCCACTGCCAATGAGTTTGTACATTTTTATAAATGATAAAGATTAGAAAAACATCTTGATCAAAATACGTCAAGTAAAACCTAAATTTCATATATGGCTATTATTTTGGTGAGAAACAAGTGATTACTGCCATTTCCAGAAGCATGCTCCTCAATATTTTCTTATTTGCCCATCCTCTTTGTATTCAAAAATACCTATTGTCCAACTTCAAATAAATGCAAATATAACTGTAATACAAAGTAGCATTTGTGCCACTGGTACCATTAAAAACCCTCATGTGTGAATGGGTGTTTAATTAGGCTGTATTAGATTAATCCCATGTCTCCATTGGTTGTAACAAATGAAAAGATTGTGTGCACTGTCATGGGGATAGACATTTAAAGCTCAATGTAACTTTCATATTTTTCAGTGTGAGCGGTCTTTAATTTAATGAAAATTTGGTTTGTAAATCAGAAAACCTTTTTAATTGCAAGAAATGCAAAGCAGATTTTTTTTAATTTTAGGATTGACATTACCTTTGTTGTTTGATACATTAGGATAAGGCCCATCAGGGACAGTTAAAACAATGAACTTCATATAAAATAGATAAAGCATGCTCTTTAGGCTTACACAGTAGCCCAGACAGAGGTTTGGATGAATAACCTCGTACTTCTCATATGATAATATTGTGCAGGTAGCAGGAGGGTATTTGTTATAAAAGGTCTTAAGTGTGATTTCTTAATGACATCTTTAAAATAATTGCATATGGATTACAGTTATGAGATAAGAAAAGACTCCCAATTTAAACAACATTGGAAAGTTAAATGTAAATGCAAGTAGTGAAACCTAATTTTTTACATTAGGAAAATATACCAGCCGACGTGTAAGTTTTGCTTTGTCACTGTACTGTATTCTGTTCAGTAGAACAAAGACCAGATGCATAATGAGCCAATGTAAATGAAGTCAAATCAGCAACAGCGTCGTGGGGGAGGGGAAGGTGTAAAATATGACAGTCGGTGTAATGACCGGGGAGTAGAGAATTTAAATGTTTAATGCCTACACCTTCAGATTCGTTTTTCTATCACCCCTTTGAATGGGTAGACTGAGGTGCTTGAAAGTCCAGCAGGAAAACGTTATCCGTTGGACCAAAAGAATTATTAATAATATTTAATAGCATAGATATGATCTTCACTTAGAATCATTTTTTTCCTACCAATTCCTGCACCCTTCTTACCACTGGGGTATGAGGGAGGTAAGAAAGGTGGCCACTGTAATTAGAGATAATTAGACAATGCTGTAAGACTTTATTTGGGGCTCTCTGTCTTACCTTTCTGTACTGCATGCCAGCTTCCCATCTCCCAGCCATGATGGAAGCTCAGAACACAATGGAAACACAGCAGCAATATGAATTGCAAATGGATGTATATCTTTCTGCACAACCTATCTTATTGACTCTTAATAAAATGAGTATCTTCTAAAAAATACCTTGAGCTGTAAATTGCTTTCCTATTGATGACAGGCTTTGGAAAAATACTACAAATGCCTTACAATCAACTAGACAGAGTTGTGTTAAACAGAATTGCTCAGCTCTTGTCTGTAAATTACTCCCCCCTCTCCAATAAAGGAGTGAATCTTGCTTAATAATCTATGCTGCTTAGCATGTATTATAACTGTATATGTGAAAATCTAAGGATTTTATATATCACAAACTTTGGGACTATAACAAGCCTTTGTCATAATGTTCTCATAATTAACATTTTTTAACCTAAAATGGGAATTTTCAAGAATATTTGTATAAAGATCTTGTAATGCAAGATCCTCTACCATTCCATTTTCTCTCCCATGTAGTTCCAAAATATTGCTGTCTTGAAAGATAGTCATAAATTTATTTCACTGTGTATGCAGTTTAACATGCAATAATTAAACTGGAGCTATAAACAGTAAAGCATATACATGGACTTCCCTGATTTCAATGTCATGTTTAACTGGTCAGTATCAATCCCTAAAAATAAGTGCATGGAGAATTTAAAGGTGAAATTCTTTAGGGATAGTGGGTAGAGAGGTGGGAAATTGAAAATTATTGCACTGTAAATTAAATTACTAGTTTTAGGGTTTGTTAAATTATTCAAAAGTATTTGTGTTTACACTTTGAAAACAACAACGAACTTTCCTTGGCACTACTAATGCATACTCCAGGGTTGTGTTAAACTTGCTTTATGTATGAGACGACGTGGATGGCAAGGGTTGGGGGAACACTTGCTCTGTAAACACTTAAGCTTGTGCAGACTAGTAGTAGCTAAGGAAGAAATGAGATGCTAGCCTTTACCTTTGAACCCTTTTGTGAATTATCTTAATGTTGTCAAATGTGAATGTAGTAAACTTAATCAGTAAATTATTTTAGCGAGACTTATGAACTTTTTCATTCCAAATGCATTTACATATACACAAGCACATATATGTACATAAATTTACTTTATTACATCCATTTTATACAAACTGAACCTTCAGCAGTCAAAATCCTAAAAAAAAGCCAATCAAAATACTCTTCATATATCCTTAAGTTCATAAACCTCTTTAAATTGTGTCTTTTAAAAAAACAGCTAAATTTTGGAAATGCAGGCTACATTATAGAATATTTGCCAGTTATATCTTGATTCTTATTTGAAATTCCTACAAGAATATAAGCATGACAGTAATATAAACCATAGAAACAGGCAAAAAAAAGTAGAACACAGGGACTTGTAAATAAATCCATGAATATCAAGAGGCACAGATGCTAAGATTATGCATTTTTACCAGTACAGTTCTGGGCTTGTAAACTATAAGGCTAGACATTTGTAAGATGCAGTGTATCCTGCTCCACTGAGGGAGAGAGAGAAAAAGGAGACAGAGAGCTGGGGAGGAGGGAAGGGAGGAGGGAAAGGAGAGTAGGAGACAGAGAGAGAGAGAGAGAGAGAGGAAGACGGGGAGGGGGGAGATGAGGGGGGAGAGAGAGAGACAGAAAGAGAGAGGGAGAGAGAGAAAGGGGACACATAGCCAGACACAATAACATAATAATGTTAACATTCCTGCATGCCTAATGGCTTAAATATGCTGTGTGCCTCTCTCCAGCCCCACACCACAGCTGATGTCAAAAGAATCATTTAATATTTTATCAACAGTCCTTCTTTGAACCAAAAAAAAATTTTTTTTACCTATAAAAAAGATACAAGGGATTTCCAAGCATGAGAAAAAAAGAAATCCCTTGGATGGCAAAATTTTAAGATACAAAAATATTTGTGAATACCTCTGGTTCATCAAGACCCACGCTATGTTACATTATTTACATCTTAGTAATGTCAACACGTCTTGTTTACCAAGGAAACATAAAGTCATATTTTACTTTTTTTTAACATTAGGAGAGTGTAGGTTTATTTATTTATTTTTTTAATGTGAAGGAAGCACATCAATTGAATGATAATTACAATGTCAGTTGGACTTTTAGGTTGTTGTTGATTTTTTCTCTCTTTCTTTCTTTCTTCTTTTTTTTTTTTTGGTAGAAAATATTGTTTTCTTGTTTGACGAATACTATGCCTAAAACAAAGAATGACTGAAGTGTCTTAACAAAGAAGATGAAGCCTGTATGTGTTGGTTACAAGAGAATAACCACCTTCCAGATCTCTTAAACCCACAATATATGTAGTGTAGGGTCCTGAGTGGCTTTTGTTTTCAATGTCTTTTGTAAGCTTTTAGGGTTTTTTCTGCATCAAATGTCAAGTTAATTTACAGGGCGCTATTACTGATATGTTTCCTTGGTTTGTGGTTTGCTGTGAAAAGCAAGCAGCTGAGACCAAGTCTTAGGCTAGGGGGAGGGGTAGCTGCAGCCCAGCTCAGACCCTGGCCCGGGCTCTGTAAATTGGCTGCCTATGACAGCGGGCCCAGGGAAACCTCCAGTCTTCATTTGCATGCTGAAAAATATCCAGGATTAAACCGGACTGATTTTCATACAGGATTTAGACCTGACATTTATTATTCGGTTCACAGACCTCTTGAAGGAAAGTTTGTTTTTCACTCATAGATGAAAAATCTTCTAAGATAAATAAAGACTGACTTAGCAGTAACAGTAAATAAATATCTTTCCTGTATTTCTTATGAATTTATCATATGTGATTAACAGACAGACGTTTGCCACCAAATTATTATATTTTTCTCTTTAACAATTCTAACGGGAAAAATAGCTATCAAGGCCTTACTCAATGTTTATAAAATGCATTTATTTTATTCTGGAAGTGAATTTTCCATAAATAACAATTAGAGACGAACATGTGATGTTTAGGACAATTAAAACAACACTGAAGCAGTAAAATACTCCGAACTGCTGAATTTTGCATATGTTCCATGTGTCTTTATGAGGATGGAAGATTTTGGTTATACTGTAGGCATCAATTGCATACTTTTATATAAGATGTGAAAATTACAAATGAATGCTACACATGAGCCCTATGTGCCAAATTTATAACACAGATACTGCATTTTCATTGCCAAAGAGGTCCATAAAATATTCTGATATCTTTTAACATAGAGGTATTAATTGTTTGTCCAGACAACCATTTAAAATCCAATACTTCAACAATATTTTAACTAGCCAAGATTTAATTTCTAATATTTGAGCAAAACATATTTTGACACAGCACTAATATGAAGAAACAAGACGGAGCTGCTTTATATTTTCTGGAATGCATTTTCTATGTGAACCAGAATAATACCTACAAATAGTGATTCAACAGGCCCGAAGAAATGTCGGCTTCTTCATGTACTAATAAACAGATTTTTGAAATACACCGAGAATGTACTTTATATATTTAATAAACATAAGGTAAAATAATATGAATGTCAGAAATTAAGTGCATTATTGTGTCTGGCAGTGCATATGGAGAAAACACTGTAAAACCTGCCATGTCTTTGAATTTTTAATATGTCAATGGAACTTTTGAAATGTGGTCTAGTACTTGGTATCTATGCATATTAACCTATTTATAACAAATCTTAAACATGTATGGTATAGGGCAAATTCCTTGGAAATTTTTCTGTGTTTTAATGTTGCATTTTATTATAAACATACATGGGAATCATTCACTTCTCTAAATCAATTTTTGATTATACTTAGAAGTATATACTAGTAGTGTCAGACAGATTACGTCAAGGAACTTTTCATAGTGTGCTATTAACATCATATATACACATTTGTTTATTAACCAGGCATTTAATAGATGAATATAATGAGTCTTTCTATGTTGGTACTGATTCAATGATTATATATAACATGCATACAAATGGTTTGACTCTATCAAAAATTAGATAAAACCAAAAAGTAGAATTGGTTGCACAAAGGCCATCTTGCATATAGAAATAATTCTGCTTCACATGTGTCTGTAAATTATAGATGCTAACATAAACATTACTATAAAATGAGCCTACACATATATGCAAAGTGAAGAGAATTCAGGCAATTATTTGCACAGTTTCAGCTAAACCCTTCACTTTTGCATGCTGTTAATAATTGAGGCAAAAGTGCTTTTCCCTTGAATTATCTGGATGATTGCATCAATTCTTCACTTTGCTTTATGTGTGTACACAGACATAACAATTGTGTGTCTTCAGAAAGTGCCACTCTAAGAACATGCAAATACAGATTACACTCTTTGAGGACACTTCTACCTTATAAGCTTAGCACACCACTGAATTTGTTTGTTAATTAAACTGGGACCTTAAAAAGAGAGAGAGGTTAAATAAAGTTCCCTAAGTAATTCTGTCCAAAGTAACATAGAGTAATGTTTAGATATAACATGAAATTCTAGATGCCTCACATAAACTCAGTTTTTTCCACCTTGGCATACTGATGGCCTGGCATCCTTCATTATCTCTTTTAGCAGAATACTTCCATAGTAGGCCTGGTTAACTGTAAGGAGAGTTTTCACGATGGTGTATTCCCACTGTAGTGTTGAGGAATGCTTCATTGTGCAGGTTTGATCCTCAACCTGAAATCCTGAAAATCTATACTCGAGCAAAAAGAATTGTGAAGTCAGTTGGTTGGAATGAGGAGAATCATTTTCAATCAATCCAATTTTTAGTGACTTTACTGAGAATACACTTAAAAATATGGCTGATATGATGATTTGAGTGAACATCGTTATTTTGTCTTTATTAGTGACTGCGTGAGAAATAGATATTCACGGTTCCACCATTTAAAATTCTCGATATGATTCACATTTACTCACTTTAAACTCAAGATGTCTCTCCATCAAATTGTGGGGCTCTTTATATCTTCAATGTAATTAGTATTGTACAGTATTCATGACAAACATATCGAACAGGAAAGGGATCCCCATTTCATAATCATTGTAAATGTGAAACCGTCAAGCCAGTCCTAATTAGTCACTGAAATAAAGATAATATGCGAGTCTCTAAGAGGTGTAGCAGACTTTAGAACAAAATTCAAATATGCCACAATTAGATTATTGTTTCAAACGCCTGTGCTTAATAAAGTTGGTGGACCATGTTTGCCAAATAATTCTGTCAGGCAAGCAGTCATAGTTTAGAAGTAATTAAGCAGTGTATTCTCATGTTAAAATGGCACATGCAAATGTCCGTGCTTTCAGTGGTTTGAAAATGTGTATGATTCTTGATAAAAAGTATTGCCTAAGAAAAAATTCAGGGTATTATACTTTTGAAGCTTCAACAGGTAGAGAATCATTTTTAAACTTGCCTTTAAAAGGCATTCTAGTAAAGCATTTGATTGTTTAACATTTTTATTATTCAACTTCTTACCATTTCGTACTACTCCCTGGAGAGGGGCCAAGGAAATATTAAAAATACTATAGAAATATAAAGGATAAGATATTTGTCACTCTCGTTTAAATTGATGTATGCTGCTGTCCTATAAACGTCACATCGGATAACCCTGAAAAATTACCATGAATCTCCATAATTACGCATATTCATGATGGTATTTTGCATACCGCTAACAGCAGACTGCATGTGGGGCGGGACATGAAGGGGGGTAGGAGTAATGTGACAGCTTAAAATTATTACCAGTATCATGGAAATAGACAGAGCAACAGATCCGTTTTGTTAGGGCTTAGAAAACAAAAGCATATCATGAAATCGCCTGGTAATTAAATAACTAGAAATTTTTCTCCTACATATTTCACCATAAAAAGTTAACAGCAGTAAAGTGACTAGAAATATCACGTTACTGGAAATGTGCTTGTGTTTGTCAGAGGTTCCTAGGCGCAGGGCTGCATCAGGGGAAAGGAGAGGGCACTTCTCAACTTTTCTGGGGGTGAGCAAGGGAGAAGGTGGCTTGAAAGCCAATTTTCAAGCCAGCCCAGGTCCTTCACTTTCTCCAGTGGTTGGAAAGCTCTTGGTCTGGGTGCAAATCATGCCAGCGCACTTCTTTTCTGAAAGCTATGGGGACTGAGTCATATTCCGTGCACTGTTAAAAGGCCCTAAGAGACAGCAAAGTTGTCTGGTGTCTATCTCAATGGCTGTTTTGTGCCGAGAGGGAGCAGCGCAGAGTTAATCAGGGACTCTAGGAGTAATTACGGGCAGAGTTTGGGTAATACAAATGCTTGGGTAAACAGCGATTGTTCTTTCCACAAGATTGCGAGGAGGAACCACAATACTGGTATTGTTTTGCACTTCTCATTAGGGGGACTCGAGGAGGAGCACTGCCCTGCGAGGCGGATGGGAAACTGACAGGCAAACTGTGCCGGGAACGACTCTCTCCTGATCCCCTACCACAAGCTCTGGCTTTTGGCATCAGGAGTGCCAGCTGCATCGGGAGAAGCCAAGCCTGTCATACCATCTTCACATCAAATCTTCAGGGCACAAGAGCCAGAGCATAGTTAGAGCTTAATGAAGAAACAAATACAAAAGGGAAGATTAGGCCTTGTTAACACTTGCATTCATTTGTCCTTTCAGAGACTGCGCTGGCAGAGCTGTTCCATAGAACTCATTCTTTTTTTCTCTTAAGCAGAAAAAGTTACACTGAGGTGGCATTTAAAAAAAATATTGCAAATACACGTGGAAAAAAAATATCTTTCCCTTCCCCTGTAACTATCAACCAGCAAATTGTTTTGTCAAAAATGCCACTTGAAGCTGTGATGTCCATGACAACTGTCAAAATTGGTAAATACTTTTCATTTTTCATATTAATAACATTGTTCTTGTCACCACATAAAGCATTTCCTTGCATACTTAAGTGCTACCATTCCATTCTTTTGAAAAATGGGGAATGGGAAACTTTATCTATTGCTATGGGATAACAAACAATATTCTCTTTTGGGTGAAACATTTACATTTCATGGTAGCACGTTATTTTCATCTTCAAATTAATTGTATTTGAAGGAAAGTAACTGTATTTTTGAAGTTCACTATAAACTACCCAGAAAGTTTGACAGCAGAATGCTACAATTATTTTTTATTGTTGTAAGCAATCAGTCAACTGTACAAAGGTACATTGTGTACAACTGCAGTGTAAAACCTACTTTTGTTTATGCTACCTGTCACCCACTTAATACGCTAAGGTACATTTTAAGTGATATTCTTCCAAAGG
The DNA here is from genome assembly GCA_004027295.1 of Dolichotis patagonum. Lineage (NCBI taxonomy): Eukaryota > Metazoa > Chordata > Mammalia > Rodentia > Caviidae > Dolichotis > Dolichotis patagonum. Next base: position 16,248 of record PVJX010012214.1, read on the forward strand.
AAATGGAACACGTTAATGGGATAATATACTTTCTATTTCATACTTTTTTAGGGTTTACCTAAGTAGGGATCATAATATATCTGTGGCCCTTAAACTTTAGACGTGTGTTGAAGCAAGACAGGTTACTTGCTAAAGATTGGGGGAAGGAATATTCAAAACTTGTACTGGGGCTGAAATATTTCATTTTTACAAATTCTCACGCATAGTGGGCACAAGCTCATTGAGGAGATCTTTCGTGTACTTTGCCTTGACTGTGATGGAGAAAATAGCTAGGTAAGCAACCTTCCACAAGTAATTTTCTGTAGATGTATGAAAACACATATATCCAAGTGTAGGGTAGTCCAATTACCAAATAAATTATTTTATGAGAAGGCCATTTACAGCCTATTACAGATATAGTTGAAAATCTAAATCATTTCATATAAATCAAGCTAACTCATATATACACTTAAATCCACATAATGATGACAAAGAAAAATATAAATTAAGTTTTATGCTATACAAATGAAGCAGACTTTCACAGAGAGCGAGACTACACATCTCCAGCCAAATGATCCCTTAATTTCTGAGTGACATTAGTTAAATTTACCTGACCTAAAGAAAACCAGAGAGTTCATTATGATAGAAGTGAATCCCTTTCATTTTGTTGGTGCTTGAAGGTAACTTCAAATCAGCCTTATGTGCTAAGCTCCACCCAGCTTTTCTGTTTATGGTTATTAAATCTGCAGGACATGATTTTGTACATGGGGATACATATATCAAACAATAGTGGACTTTGACGTCCTCAAAAGTGTCTCATGTTTCCTACTTTCCACACTTCTTGATCCTCCACCGTCCTGAATGTCGCTACTTCAGAATGACTGTTGGGCCCCTTAAAATGAGAGTGCTGACCTCCCCACAAACACTTCTCAGAACTGGTTCCAGAGAGTTCGTGGATCAGTTATTGAAACAGTGCTTGATATTTGGAAGTGGTGATTCTCCTATGCTTTCAGACCAAGAGCCGTTATGGAACATGCTGTTTTTATTTGTTAATTTTATTTACAATCTCCTCAGTAGTTTACAACTAAGCATGACAGGTGGATTTGCATAGTGTCTTCAAATATGCTTAGCTATATAATGGTAGTAATTAATATAACTTTGTGATGGCAAATAAAAGGAAACTACATTTTTCTAAACAATAGCACTTCACTTAAAGATTTTATTAATAATTACTTCAGCATTAATGTGACTGCACCATAACATGCATTTCTAAAACTGCCCAACCAATTTTAACTAATGCAGTCAATTATGGACTAGCAGGGCAAAACATGCAGTCGGAGTATTTACAGAAAGAATCTTTACCAGCAATTCATTTATCTTAAGTAGGTTATTATAAAATACACATTTATTTGGATTATTTCAATCAAAACAGTGATAGAATAGAGTAAAATAAGTTTATATTGAAAAACAAATCCCCAAAGCAAATTTTGCAAAAATATTTCTTTATTGTTCTCTAATCATCGTGTGTAAGTACTGCATTTATTTAAATGCTTCACTGACAAAATGCATACAAGTGAATTTTCTTTTGGAAAGTGTATTGCTGGATTGAAATGGAAGAATTTGGGTGAGAGTAGATGGTCTGTTACTAGTACAGTGCTCCAGTTGACAATGATCTGGCCACGCTTTGAGTTGCAAAACACTACTTAAGTACAAATACATTTCAATAAAGTTTGATGTTATTTTGCCCAAATGCATAATTTAGGTGAATAAAAGATGAAAAGATAATGTGTGCTTTCACTTAGATCAGGAAGTACCTACTAGGAATTTAATTAAGTTTTCCTTGACAAGGAATTGGTTTTCTGTGAAGCATTAGCTGCCAATAGGGAGAACAAAACTTTTTAAAGTGCTGCAAATTTTTGTTTGGTAAGAACAGAATAATTCAGATGTAACTGTGTAAAGAAATAAAGTATGTGATCATATGGCATATTTGAGGATCAGATAAACTTGTGACTTGTTCTTTTTTTGAGAGAGGGGGAGAGACAGAGACAGAGACAGAGGCAGAGAGATCTTTATCAGAGCTCTGGGCTGCATGCACTCTGCCTTGCTTCTGTCTACTTGCTTTTGGTCTCCAGCAGTGTGGGGCTGGAACTGAGTGGGAAGGGGCCAGTGGGGATTGCAGTCAGGGCTGGTCCTATTTCTGCTGCAGCACCCTAACCTAAAGTTAGAGGCACAGTCCCTCTGAGAATCTCCCCTGGTTCCTACTTCCTGGGCGGCAATAGGCAGCATGGCTTTTTTAAAGGAAGAATGAAAGGAAGTGGAGGAGGGGGAGGTGTTCTCAGAGTTCTTTCAACTTGTGCCATGCTTGCATGAACCGGGAAGTGTTTATTTGTGTGCGCTCTCTTTCCACAGATTTCTTTATTTAGGGATTTTTTTTTAAAGATGCTCAGCTAAATTCTGGTTTGCCTGATATTTTCACTTCGTATGGAAGCTGCTTGGCTTTGGGGGATCCCGTGGGGTTATTGGCACGTTAAATCCCTAAGAGGGCTGGCTTAGGACTTGGGGTGGATCAGAATTGCAGCTTTTCTTCCCCTAGAGCCAATGGGATAACCTTCCCGAGGCCCAGGAATTTCTTCCGTGTGTAGGGACCCTAAAGATTTCTAAAACATCAGATAACGACGGCATGGCTAGGATTGGGTCTAGGTCACCGGAAGTGCCTCAGCTTGAATGTATGGAGAGAGTCCAGGACCAACTCGGAGTTCTGTGTTTCCTTGCAAACGGCTGTTTGTACATGAAAGGTGCCTGGGGGCCACGGAGCCCCCTGCGTGTCCTCAGAGGGTCAGGGGGATGTGTGTGGCTGCCGCCTGACTTTCCTGCCAGGTTCTTGCATTTTCCCAAACCACATGGATCTTTGCTTCCCCACAGGCAGGACTTGAAAAGCTGGGAGCTTAAAAACAAACACAAGGAGTGGAAGTGGACACAGAAACGCAGTGCTAGTTTTTCATTTCTCATGCAGGAAGTGACACTACATAGTTAACTAAATAACCATTTCCCGAAGAAGTGAAGGTGAATTTTAAATATAAAAGCCATTGAAGTGAATCGGGGGGGGGGGAGTAATTCTGGGTTCACATCACCCGTTTTCTTTTTCTCTTGAAACTAAAAAGTTCAGGACACTTCGAGAGGATGAAGAATACTGTATGTTCATGCACGCTGAAGAAAAGCTATTGGCACATATCTTTATGGATGGAGATTGGAGTACCAGATGGACCAGCCCTGGGCAGGATAGGAATGGGATGATAGAGGCTTCTTCAACTTTTTCATCCCACATTCTATCACAGTCACATACTTATTTGAAAACCAGTCTATCCTTTCTTTAAAGTCTAAGCATTTATTCTCAGTATTTTCTTAACTATCATAGCCAGGTGTTTACTAAGTCTGCTCTGTCACTCTTCCACCAAGGCGGATAGATACAGACATCACCAGCCACCTTTAGGTTGCACTGAGATTGCTGACATGGGCAGGCGTGATGCTGAGCTGGTAACCTGAATTTGACCACTTTTGTATTTAAACCTGAGCGTCAAAACCTATATACGCATAGGGGATTAATTCTCATTTGAGGATTACCATATTATTTTAAAATAGCTTTAACAGCGAAAGTAGGTGTTCACTCCAACTATCAATTTAAAAAAAAAAATTAGGAGCTTGTCTCCTCGAAAACTCTTCCACAGAGCCGCGGGAGGAGGTAGCTTAGATGTGACGTCAGCAGGCGCATGACTAGATTCTGCTCTGTTACCCCAGGAGGCACCTGGGAGGCTTTTATTCTCCAGCACTCATGAAAATTATAACTCCATTTAGATACATTTTAAGTACCGTTATAAATATAAAAACTCCCTAAATGATATTTTCCTAGTGAATGTAATTTGCATAAATCTCAGTGATTCAAAATGAAACTGGTGATTCTAGTGTTTCCTTTCTGGTGTAAAACTTGAGTATTTGAAAAACTATAAAAATACAGAGTCACTTTAAACTAAAAAGGGACATATGAAGCAGGTCAGCTTTTTTTTTTTTTTCGGTAGGTACTGAGGGGTAGTATTTGCTGTTATATAAGTGGTAATACTAAAGTAAAAAAGTACATAAAAATGTTCATTTTTGCAAGTGAAAATTAGCCTTGAATCTATTAATCAAAGAGTTTACTTTCTAGGAAACACATATATGAAAGCTAAGGCAAGCAAATATTTCAGTTTTCTATTTTTCTCATTGTATGTTAACTTTAAGTCTCTAAAGCACCTCTCTAGACAGTTCACTAGATTTAATGTTGCCCACTTTTTATCCTAGGGAAGCTGATAATGATTTATGCCATTATTTAAATATTTGTTTTAGTTCTCAACTGATTATTTTTAGGTAGCTAAATGATCTTTTTAATACAATTTTTGTAAAAATGAATGTTTTAATGAATTGTGAAATCAAAATGGTGTAGCTTCTGTAGTGCTATGTGATTTGATAAAATATAGTAACTATTATACTAAATAAATAAGTAGTAAATTTTATGTGCAATATTCTTTTGGGCAATAAACATTTCTCAAAGTAGCACGTCTGTTTTTAGTAAACTTCTTTATATTATAAAATATATATGTTCTTATCTCTTTAGAAACATAGAAAAATCTTTGCTAATATTCAGCTTTTTCGAGTAAAAGGTATAGACATGTCCTTTAAGCATTGTTTCCCCTCTGTATATTTTTAAAAACTCTTGGAAGACAAATATAAATGGGCAGGTCACTATTTATGATCCATTTATGACACCACTTAAGAACGTGAGATAAAGGTATGTAATCAAAAGGATAGTTGTGTCCAATGTTTTATTTATTGTGAAGAATAATAAATCACACAATGTCATGATCTTGTGTTTTTTAGAACTCAACTCTGTGCTGGCTAAATGGAATGTTTATATCATACTTTTTAACCAATGCACAATGATATTCTATAACAAATTTGCACTAACAAATCAACATTATAAATTTCATTTTCTTTTTATTTTCCAATTTTAGCAAATACTATGTTTTCTTTAGAATGATTTTTAATAAGTTTATGGTACTATAACACTTTTTATGCCCTGTATGCCAATTTTAAGCACTTCTGCTCTGTGTTAATCCTACACGGTTATATTTATCACTCATCAAATTCCTTTCTGTATTCTCTGTATCTCTCCTTCTCTCTCCGCCCTGCTGTGTCTTCCTTTTCTTCCTCTGTTTTTCTGACTTTTTCCCTCCTTCCCCCCCTCGGCTCCCCTCTCCTTGTCCTGAGTTCCTCACTGCAGAGTGCAGTGAACATACTAAGAACCCCAGTTGTGGTTGGGCTTATAAACTTGCTCAACTCCAGCATTAGCAAAGGGATTCAGTTTCTTGAATTCATTAATGGTGTTTTGCCACAAAGGCTTTGTAGTTCTCTCCTGAATACTGAGCCTAGCTTAATAACATTCCATTTATGTTAAAGACACATTTAATCTGTAAATGTGACCTTTAGAAGAATTCTCTTGTTTTTCATTAAAGAAACACTGCATTACAAATATTAATTATTCCTTGATGCCATATTTTAATTAACTAATCATGTGCTATTTGCAGCGGTGAAGAGTGTAGTAATGTATGTGCAGTAATGCTATGTAATGGAAGATCAATATCAGAGAATCCACTGCCACAGAAAAGACGCGTTTTGGGCATCTTCACTGGATGAATTTGCTTATGTGAAACATTTAGTCTAATGCGATGCTTTGTTTTGCTTTGTGCTAGGTATTTTTAAATGCCAATGCAAGTCTGATTAACATGCTGCACATATCGTTAGTCCCATCACTAATAAGTGAACGTTCACTGATGCATATTAGCAGGGTCTAGCAATGTGGTGAAATTGTCACTTAAGTGTTTGGAATCTGAACACAGAAAATGACAGGCAATGCCCAAGGTCCAGCTCCAGTGCATGTCTTCACTGTAGCTAGAGTCACTGGAATGGTGAAACCAGTTTAGGTTCAAGGTCGCTGCTGACATTCAGCTGTCATGGCTTCATTGTCTGCAGGCCTTCTCTCCATTGACACATTCAAGAGTACTTTATAGCAACCACAAAGAGCTAGTCAATTGATACCATTACACTTCATGCACACACAAACCACAAGCCTGTTCAGGATTGTTGATACAGTCTAACATTTATCCATTAAGGGATCTATTGAAAATGCAACTTGCCCAGCCCCACTCTTAACAACATCGACTTACTTGTTTAGTCCAAACATTTAGCTATGTCTTTTTCAAGTTTTGCACAGCATTCTCTAATTGAGGTAACATTATCTGCATTTTAATGCTACACCATTTATGTCCAATGAAAGATTACCTGAAGAACCCTGCCATTACCACTCTGGTTTAAATGCGGGCAGTTGTATAGAAAAAAATATACACAAAAGATGTAAGCAGGAGGAAAAGGGAGATATTTATTTGTTCTGGGAGTGCCACGGAAATCCAATTGCTCAGAAATGAAATAAGACTCCAGAGTGAAAGGAGGGAAAACCTAAGCTTGGTCAGGGAAGAGGCAGTGATTAGCTCCATTGTTAGGAGCTCTTTGAGCTTCGTTGGTTGTAAAGAAAAACCCACTAATGAATCTATTGGAGCTTGCCAGAACTTTGTGGGGAAGACAACTTAAGTTATGGTGCTTATCTAAAAAAAATAGTAGCATAGCATGTGGATATACAAAACAGCATGGATGTCTCTCTATTAACAGCTTGCTCATAAAAATAAAAAAAATCGTTTAAAGATTCTGTGTTGCACAAATGATCTATTTCGCTTGTGTGTTTGATGCAGTATTCACAGGTCTCGAAAAAAATCACCTATATCAATGAACTGTAAGAAAATATATTGTTTCATAGCTAAATGTTGGAGAAGTAGGTAAAATACAAAGTCGCTAATGTCATCTTGGTTTTCTATAAACATTTATAAAGAAAGACAGGTTTCAAGATCAGGCTGGAAGGCTGTTTCATGTTTTGCATATCTTTTTATTTTTTATTTTTTTTGGTACCGAGGATCGAACTCACAACTGCACACTTGCAAGGCAGGTGCTTATGCCACTGAGTTATATCCCCAGCCCATATCTTAAATATGCAAAAGCATTTCATTAAGGAATATAACCAACTAACATTAAAAGTAATAGAATTTGGTTAAAAAAGACCAATATGTCCATGTACTGTGAATACTTAGAAATATTTGCTATCTTCCATCGTACGTGGTATTTCTAATGTAGAACTGAATTTTTTGCAGTTCGACACAATATTTAATTACATATGCCCATTTAACTTTACAAAATACATTACACTGTCTAAAAGACAATATCAGGATTTAATTAGGCAGCAGTAAAGTAGAAAAAACTAATTTTAGCCAACCATGTGGTCAGGAAATTCTCAGTAGCTGAGAGACATAGCTGTGTATTATGCGCTGGTAGAACATACCCTGCTGAAAGTGCTATGGGAACCTTAGCTGGGTGTTGTGTTATGTGATAAAACAAAGCTCAAACACTGAGAAAGAAGAGATCTTCACTACCACCCCCCAACCTCCCACCATCACACAGTGCACGGGCCTATGACTTTTTCACAAAAGTGAAGACTGTGTTACTTGGAGAGCCTAGTTCTCTCTGTCTGAGAATTTGTTTTATAAACAAGTGAGCTCATGTTAATACATTTTCTTATTTTTTTTTCCATGAACACATAACCATTAAAGCATAGAACTTGTGGGCAAAAAGGCTAATTGTTCAGCAGAATTCTTTCTTACAACATCAGGGGTGTCTTTAATTCTGTTATCTCAGATTTTTAACTGAGGCCTTAGGAGACTTTTTGTGCAGGTTATCTTGTAGCTACCATGCAATTGTCTTTTTACATCCTTGCCCACTGAAGAGCAAACCAGACTACCTCAGAAGATATGAACAACCTCCTCCAGGTCTTTTAACTGGCTTCACTGATCAAACCAGCTGGAGCAAAGCACCAGCACCAAATAAAATCTAGATATGTGGCTCTAAGTGCCCTCAGACCTAAACCATCAGGAACCTGGTATATCAAGATTTTATGCCATAGTTTTATTTCTCTAAGATGTTAAGTCAGGAAACTTGACTTACTAAGAGGGAGATTTCAGGATGAAAATTACAAGGCTGAGGTGATATCAAAAGACTGAGATGATAAAGGGAATAGCTATTTCTAGAATAGCTATTCCATCTGAGATGCTGTACTGGGCACTTTCCTTGTGGAGGTCTCTCTCCCCCAATAATCCTGCATATGCTATTACTGTTGTTTTTATTTCTTTTCATGGATGAAGAGACAGAAGATCTGGGATCTTTAAAAACTTACCTGAGGCTATAAATCGAAACAGTGGGGAAGCTGCCATTTAAATCATATTCTCTGAAGATTCTACAGCCATGAACATCTACCTCAGCAAAAGATGCAGGAGTCCTCGGAATACTTTGGCTAATGTTTCTGTTTACCACGTTCTACTTCTTCTTTCCTTCTTCTGGGCATTGCCTCATTCTCTTCAAGTTAACTTCCTAAAATTACATTTTCATTTTTGCCTTTCTTTTCCCGTCCTTTCTTCTCTCCCAGGGAGCATTGATGATTGACCGTCTTCTATATCAGGAATCTTCCACATCAGTCTAATAGAAGCAGCTTCATTAAGAACTGAAGGTGAGCTACCAATTCACGGTCATTCCTGTGAACTTCCTTTGTCTCCGCTAAAGAGCACAAATGTCAAACTGTCAACCAAACATTTAAAGCCTCTATAAATATTATTCTATATTCTTAAACTTTTTTTCAAAATGCAGTTTATTTTAACTCAGCAATTGTTTTCTAGGAAATTTCTTTTGAGATGAAGCAACCGATTTCTTTTGGTAAATTACTTAGTGTTTCTACTACAGATTCCAGATAAAGATATGAAGAGACGTATGCAAGGAACTAGCTCTTAGGCCACACATGGTGTGTGTGCTTATGTGTGTGTGTGTATGTGTGTCTCCCAAATTTACTGTGTACTACCTAATTAACTTATCTTCACACTACTGTTGTATGAAAGAATTTTCTATGTTCTGCTATCTTTTTTTTGAGAAAAAGACTGCCAATGCACTTATGAAGAGTTAAATATGAAGAGTTCAATAGTTGAACAATTCATTCATTTGAATGGCAAAAACGTTATCTGATCTGAAATTTAGAAAAAGTATTTGTCACACACACATTATACTCTCTCATAATGTAATTTTCCTAGCTGTAGTTCCAAAAATTGTTCAAATGGAAACTTGACAAAATGCCTCCTTAAAAAACATATATAACATTCAAATAATAGCCAAAGGAAAAACATAATCAGGACAAACAACTAACTTTATTTCTGAAATTAGGTATAGATTTCTATTTTTTCACAGTGTAACTTGATCAAAAGATTTTGGAATTATATTAAATTATATGGTAGAAAGTCAAGTTATTCTTCGGAAATTTTACCCATGGTACAATTTTTTATGGTTGTTTACTAATACACATTTCAGGCAAATACTATGTCACTATTGAAAGTGCACACTTTTGGTAAAAATGTATTTTAAGTATATAAATAACTTACAGGAAAATAATAAAGTCTTTCAAGAAAGTAGTATGCTTTTAAGATATGCTGCCAGCTAATCTCTAATCTGCAAGGAGGCTTGTTTGATGGCTGTATCCTATAATTAGTGAGATTAGTAATCAAGACAACTGTGATTTATTTTACTAGAAAAGTTGAGAGACTGAAGACGTCTGGCCTAGATGACCATGGTGGGAAAATTCTAGGTACACCTATCTATTTGTTTTGCTACATTATTCTCTTCAGAGAGACATGAGATGTTGTATTCTCTGCATGAGGACAACACTACAGTGTCAGAGTCAAATAATATTTATTTGATGACAGCAGGATTTCATATCATGTTTCTAAAGACAGTAAATACTTAGGTGGACATCAACGAATACGAAACACTAATTGATGTGATATATCCATATGCACACCCACAAATACACATGTTGGCTTGCAAGGTTGAAAAACTACATTTGGAGTCTATTAAAAGATCTGTCACTTTTAGGTCAGACTGGGATGGTGGAGGGGTAGCCTCTTGCAATGGAGAACTAGCTGGGCAGAGCTGGTGTTGCAGGGTTGTTTGTTGTTTGGCTAGTTGATGATGCTTAGCCAAAGAGACACTTCCTTTCAGATTCCGTCTTCCAAACCCCAGGGCTCTGTGCTGGGCAGTTCAGCCTAATGGAATTAAGCCTGACACGTTTTGACTCTATTTCTTGAAAAAATAAACATAAAACAATGGTTTAGATCTCTAATAAAACTCTTGAAGTCTAGGGGACCCCAACTTTCCCTGTCCTTTACACATCTGTAAATAAAGCACATAAAAGAGGAACACAACAGGATAAATCAACATAAATTTGAAATCCACTGCGGCATATTAAATGGCGCAGGCTCCGTCAAAGAGAGGCTGACCCCGGGCTTCGTGCGGTTTGAAGCTAATTGTTTTGGTCAGGATGGGAACGTCTGGGAGTCCGCGGCTGTATCCCACCAGTAAGATTCCAGTAACTGAGCTGGGCCACAGAGAATGGGCCCACTTTGTAGCGACACAGCGGGCTCAGACACCTCCTATTCTGCTCTCCAAACTGTCATGCATAACAACTTTATTGTGCTAAATTGAACTTGAAAGCAACCAAAGGCTAGGAGAAGGAGAGGCTATGAGAAAAGCGTGCTGTCAGCGCCAGCAAAGGCTGACCTGGAAAGTAGGCTCAGAGACAGGGGAATAAAAGACCAGGCCCCATGAACACAGCATATTGTTTCATTTTAAAGTATGATTCCCATACCAGAGAAAGTAGCAAATGTGATGTAAATTTATTTAAATAGATTCGACCGCTTAAAAGTTTGCCAGCCGCTCTTATCCAACTTTCCCAGCTCTCTGATTCGTTACTTACAGTGGGAATATAATGACATATAGTCATCATTGTAACAGCTTCTTTGGAGCGCACAATGATGATTAATAGCCAGCAGCAAATTTTCACATGGGCTCTGAAGCACTATGGTATTAAGCAGCCAAACAGTCCCAAATCCCCCTTTTCTGTTCTGCTGAAAAGTCCCTCCTTGTACCTTGCAGATAGGAACAAAGCCTATCTTAATTCCAATCAGCTTTTCCTCATTCAAAGGGAACTTCTCTTTTTCATAATTGATTCATGTGCGTTTTTAGTGTTGCACAGAGCTGAAGCCACTTTTCTCCTTTTCTCTGTTCTGTCCCCACACCACACCCATCTTTTTTTTTTTTTGAAAGGGCAATGAGTGGGAAACATTTGAACAGCAGCCACAATAAAAACTGGTGTGTGTGTGTGTGTGTGTGTGTGTGTGTATGTGTTTTCCTTCCCCAAATATTTGCTAGATTTCTCAATTAGTACTAGTCTGCGCTTTACCTCGGGTTTAAAGCAAAAATTAACTCCCAGGTTTCCCCTGTGGCTGGAAGTGGTTTGGGTTCTAAATAACTCTGGTGGAGCCTGCATCGTTGCTTAGCTCCCGGCTCCATCGAGGGAGTCTGAGTAGCCCTCATTCCCATGAGAGACACAGCTGGAGCAACGGCAGAGAGTCTAGCTCCAGACGGCTTCTTTTCTCTTCTCTGTGCTGGTAGCCATCAAAAAGAAGCAAGTGACCAATGGAAGGCAGCAAATTGAGCCCTCCTAGCCCACTCTACCCTTCTTAAGCATCATTTCACCCCACAGTAATCTTACATCAGAATTATTAGCAGAAGCTCCTGTGCTGTTTGTAGAAGAGCTCTTTCCTTCCTCTGCTGCTTCCACCTCCTGTGATAATGACGCAAATGACATCAACCAGTGCTGCCTTGGAAGGGAGTTTCCACAGGCAAACTCATTTGTGTTTAGATGACAATATAATGGCCATATAGTGTAGATACGCTTTGCATATTTGTTTACATTTCATAAAACCCCACTCTCATTTTTCCAGGGTGATTATATAGAGGGTCCTATTTGCGCAGGATAAATCTCATTGCCGTCTATTGTCCTTACATCAACTATTGACAGTGATCTTTCATTCTTGAAAGAATTTTGATTTGAACAATTTGAAAAATGCATGTTTTTGGGATGTCTAAAAAATCCCTAGGTGGTTTATATGAACCAGAAGAGTGGGCTGTTTCTTACCTGCATGTTTACTTACTTTTGACACATCAGTTGACCCTACACAGCTTCTTTGATATGAGGCAGAAAGGAGATCATTTGCTGAAATGAAAAGACACATTACAAACCAGATTTTAAGTGTGACGCTCAAAGTGACACACTTTACTGGCCAAATAAAATACTCTGCCATAACTTATACTAGGATGGCCCTTTTGAAGTTTGGATGTCTCGAAATCATTGAGTGAAAAATATATGCAACTAACAGGAGGGGTTTCATTCATGATTTTAGCACTTACATGTTTTTACTAAAAACACAGGTCAAAGCTGCATCATATTTTGTATCTCTATTTATAGTTTTCATTCAAAAATCCCAAACAGGTAAGTACAGCATAATATTTGGGTTACAGAACTGAAGCTTCTCAGAGAGTGCTAGAAATCCAAGTGGCCATGTCTCTAAGGATGGGGTTTTTGGTGTGGATTGCAGCATTAATGAAGGATTATACTTTTAGTTGGAGAACACCCTACTGATGGCATCTCTGAGAAGGTTCAGAGATGTTAATTACCAAAAGCACATAAAACAAATGGACTCAACTACTCTGACTTCTGAATAACTATGGCAAACTCAAAAATTTTCTGTTCTCCATCAAATCATAGCCTCTAGTCTGGTACTGCAAAGAGAGAATCAGGACCCTGTCCACATAATTCCTTTACAGAAGCCTAGTCCCTTGGTGAAGCCAACCTCCCAAGCTGAATCTGTACCTGTCCAGTATTTATTAGCACACTTTATTGTATTTAAGACTTTTTTCCAGAAATGAAATGGAAAAGTATGTGAAAGATGTTGATAAGGCATTTCTCTTTTTGTGTGAAGTATTTGGAGTTGCTTAAAATCACTTTCACTATTCTACCCTCCTCTGATGGTGATGATGTGCCATCCTTCCTCAGGGGAACTATGGAATGAGTCACCATTGATGTCCAACTTTTGGAAATCATTAGGTGTTTATCAGTCCCTTCTCTGGGAATCTAGCAGAGTGGGTTCTTCTAAAAATTTTATCATTTTGCTTGTGGCTATGACTGTTTCCAAAACTTTTGTCTCATCCTGTTGGCTTTCTTTTTTACAAAGATGCAGATGTTTCTTAAAACATTAAAGACAATTTTTGTATCTGACATGCTACAACAAGGCAGAGCTTTGTTAAATCTGATGTGAACATATTAAATAAAACTCTTTCAGATGTGTGCTTGTGTGCTTATTTTCTCATAATTTTATATCTCTGAGAAGTGTGAAGTTTGATAAGAGCTGTCAGATCCTAAAGAGTGCTTTGGTGACAATGGTTTTGTTAGATTTTTGAGGTGGTTATAAAAATCCCACATTCATGAAAAATTCTTTTTGCTGGTTTAAAGTAGGATTTTTAAATGCAGTGACCCTTGGGACTCTCAGATATGTTGCCTTTTAAAGTGTCAGGTTCAACAACAAATTGCTAGGGACATGTGGAGGGACTCCCGAATACTGTGCTCATCTCATCTAGCAACCTTTTGAGTAACTGAAGGAGGACGAGAGGCCGCTTCCGACTTTGGTTGGAGATTAAGATGCTACCTGTTGCTCCCCTCTAGCTTGGTCCTTCCTGCTCACTCCATCACTCTCCAGTATCTTTCACATTCCATGGGGCCCTACAGTGCTTTTCCCAGCAGTGGAAACTCTCTTTATCCAAACAAAGTAACCCAAGGACTCCTATGCTTACAGAGGCAGGATAACCCTTTTACTACCCAGGCCTCATTTTGCTTGAGATACCCAAGTTAGTTACTTCGTGTACATACATCAGCTTTAACCTAATCCCATATCATCTAAATAAAAGTGCCACGCAGAAGAATGACTTTTTAAATTGCATGATACGTATATTTAGAAGTATAAGGTGTCTGAGCTGAAGGAGTACAGTTGACTATGATGGATAACGTCCAATGTTCAATGTACAGTAGACAGCTATGGCTGCCAAAGTTTAAGATTTCAAAATATCTAGGTTCTGAATGTTTCCAATATCCAAGAAATGATAGCTGTCATAGTTAATTGCTATGCTAATTACCCTGAGCTGAACATTATACATTCTATGTATGGCCTGCAATATCACCCTGTACCATATAAATATATACAACCACTATAAGTTAGCTAAAAATATATAGAAAAATAAAAGTTAAAAACATCTTAACTGGTTCCTGTTATTTTCTTTGATGTACTCTAGTTTATCGGATCTTTACTCTGCTTTTCTATACTTTTCTTTCCTCTTTTTACTTGTTAACAAAACTCTGGTTTATTTCCTAGATGTCTTGCAAAAATAGGCCCAGGCAAGCTAAGCATATCTTCACAGGACAAGTCTAAATTCCTGTGCCAGGGATTGGTTTAGCAAGGGACAAGAAGAAATCCACTTTGAAAGACTTTCTTCTTTAAGAAAAGAAGCAGACTTGTGAGGAGTATTCCATACTACTCCCTGTTTTAGTAATTATTCATGAGAACAAGGGCTTGGATTGTAGCAACAGTGACAGAAAAGCCTAGAGAATCTTACATTAACAAATGCAACTCAGACCTGTGACACTGCTGAGAGTTAATTAACCATTTTGAAAACCATCACATTTACATTTCTTGTTGTATGAAATAATGTCCCGCATTATTGAATACTGAAGTTACTTTTAGCTGGGAAGTTCGTTACTTGCAGCTCAAAGCACAGTAATTGAATTTCTCATCTTTTTTTTTTTTTCAGTTATTCCTTTCTTGGCACAGATGTATTTTGGTTCTCTCAGTCAGGTGAGTGGGATGGCAGAGTTTAGACTTTCACAACTGGAAGCAAGGCAGTGTTTACCTCATTTAATGGCCTTAATTAAATGGAGCGGAAACTGAGACCTAGAAAGCAACAGTAATCTAAGTTTACACAGGTGTCTGATCAAAACAGAAATAGAATTTTGTTTCT
Source organism: Dolichotis patagonum (assembly GCA_004027295.1). Lineage (NCBI taxonomy): Eukaryota > Metazoa > Chordata > Mammalia > Rodentia > Caviidae > Dolichotis > Dolichotis patagonum. The sequence continues at coordinate 31,359 of PVJX010012214.1, forward strand.
GTGAATTCCATCTGTCTTCTCTCTACCACAGTTTTAGCCAACTTCCCTTATTGTTCTGCATTCTCTCAACCTAGCTGTTGTTTGTTTGTTTTTTAATTTATTTATTTATTTTGGTACTAGGGATCGAATTCACGACTGCACACTTACAAGCCAGGTGCTTATGCCACTGAGCTAAATCGCCAGCCCCTGTCGTTTATTAAAAACTAGCATGTTGCATATCTTGTGAAGTGTGTAGGTAAATATAACCTTTAAAAAGATGCATAAAGGAAATCCACACTCTGCCTGTCATGAGTTTAGTTTTCACAGGGACATTTTCATGAACCCCTAGGAAAATCACTGTGTCACTCTTCACCCAGAACTAAGATGTCATGAAATATTGTTTAGTTATCTTCACATCAATTTGTGTTGTGTGTATTGAATTTATAAGGAAATAATTCCAGATACATAAAAGATACACAATACATGAAATTATATTCACATTTGATGCCCAGGAAAGCCATATGTGTATATGACACATTGCTTGAATCCGTCGATATCATCCATCCTGAAATTCAGAGACGCTGCACAAATCCTCTGCTAATTAATTATGCACAATCTCCTTGGGTTTTACCTTATGGTGAGGAAGGAGGAAGAACTGTGATGGACAAGAGAGAGGGAGGTGGTAAGTCACCAGTTCCGGCTCTTTGAGATCTGACAACCTGGATCATTTCTCATTGTTCTTTGCACTCAGTTCCAGGGTAACACTCAACTTTAAAAAATGTGAATTGGAAAGAACACTGAATTGCTTCTTTGAACACCCTTTGTACTACCTCTTGCAGAAGCTGGTGTAAACAACATAAATTGAGGCGAACTGTTGAATCAATTAATGTAAACATGACTTAAATTGTCCAAGAGTTTATTTACAAATTTTTTTTAATTGTGATAAATATATGTAACAGAAATTTATCACTTTAGTTACTTTTAAGTGTATAACTCATTGGAATTAAATGCTTTGACATTCCACAACCACCCTGCTAACCACCCACAGACCTTCATCCACTTTTCAAAACAGAAACTCTGTACCCATTGACATGACTAACATCTTACTCTGCCCCTGGAAACCATCACCCTACTTTCTGTCTGTGAATTTCACTATTCTCGATACATTGTCTTCCTTATGCAACTGGCTTTCTTCATTTAGCACCATATCTTCAAGCATAGATTGGAATTTTCTTCCTTTGTAAGGTTGAATAATATTCCATTCTATGCATGCACCACATTGGGTTTATCCATCCACTGATTGGTGGACCTGAATTACTTCCCCTTTTAGCTGTTGTGACTGATGCAGTTATAAACACAAGCATGTAAATACCTCTTTATGCCTCTGTCTTTAGTTTTTTTTGGTGTATATGCAGAAGTGGTACTGAGTGCTTCACTCAACTTCATGAAACTTGGTTTTTGAACCTTTACTCTACTACACCTCTACTCCTACATGCCAGCACCCTGCTGGGTCATGAGGATCCAGGACTCCACCAGACAGATGGCCATTCTCAAGGAGCATATGTGATAATGATGAGTCTGACGCAAGTGGAAGGTAGAAGAGTGCCCATTTCTTAGGGTTGCTGTGAGGATGAAATGAGGGAAGAGAAGTACATGACAAATAATTCTACCCCCAAAATATTCCTTCCATTCACTTTTTCTCCACAACCTAGATGTATGCTGACACAGGTGGTTGTTTAAAATTGGTCCATGAATGCTGTAGCGCTTTTCCTATCAAATGCAGAACTGACGTGTTGCAACCTAGGTGCTTTAATGAAAACTAATTTCCCTCTCCTCTGACACAGCACAAAAACATAAAAGAACAAAAATTTTGAAACCACAGGTTTTTTAAAAACACTAGACATCAGGCAATGAAGGACGGAGATCTTTGAGATGAGCAAAAATGCGGCAGATCTACTGATTGCTCCACCTTAATGATTTGAGAGAGTTTCAAAACTGTGTCATAGGAAGGAGGTGAGGCTGAGTCTCCTCAATTCACTTTGCTGAGATGTAGTTGAAATTCTGGGGAGACCAATGCAACAGGCGCTTGCAGGACAGAGTGCAAAACTAAGAGTGAGATGCACAGAAAGAGAAGTCCAGAGGTGCACACAGGTGACCTCTAAGAATCCTGAAGAATACATACTGCTCCACAAGTCCACATACAGAAATTACCTGAAGGCCAGGGAAAACAGCATTTAAGATCAGAGGTGCCAGTTCCCAGCACCCCCAGTTCCTACTTCATCAACCTGAGAAGAAACCCTAATGATTCAAAAGGTATGGGAGAAGTTAACCCTAGATAAAAAGTGGTACTTGTTGTATATAACAAACGTCAAAAGTAAGATCAAAACAAATCAAATTTTAAAGAATTTCATTTTGTCTCAAAATAACATTCAAGAATATTCATAGCAATGATGGAAAATTCACAACTCACAAAGTCTAGTATCTGAACCAAAAGAACCAGGTATGTGAAAACAACAACAGCAAAAAAATCAACCAATAAACAAACAAAAATACCCACAATAAAGAGAAAAAGCAGTCAACTGAAACTGATGTGGCGTTCACAGAGATGTTAGTATTAGCAGACAAGAAAGTATTAGGTGTTCAAAAATTAGGAAGGGAAGATAAAAGACAAATATCAAAACCCAACCAAACCCAAAGCCACCTTCACAGATTAACAAAAAGTCCAGCATGGGTAATAAACTGATGGTAATTCAGATGTTGGAAAAAACAATATTGACAAACTTGGAGACCTGCAGTAGAAATTATTAAAAATTAAACATTAAAAAGGCAATTTTAAAAATGAGAAGGACATCACCATTCTGTGTGATAACTGCAAGAGGCTAAGCATCTTTCATGGAAGAAAAGAACCAAATAAATGTTTGAAAATAGAATGGTTTTTCAAATTTAATAAGGCTGTACAAGAACCTCATTAACTTCAAGGACAAGAAACAAGAAAAAAGTCACACTCAAAGATATGACAATTAAACTGCTCAATGATAGCTATGAAGGGAAATACTCTTAAAAACAACAAAAGAAGAAAGGTTTATTTTACAGAGAAGAAAAATAAGAATGACAATAGATTCCTCTTTGGGAAGAAAATAAATGAGAAGATGGTAAAGCAACATTTTTCTGGTGTTGAAAGACCAAAAATATGAAAAGGCTTCACTGAAGAAGAATATAGCCAAATAGGCTTTAAAAAGATATTAAACATCATTAGCTATCAGGAAAGACAACTCAAAGCCATGGCAAACACATTGGGATGGTTACAAAAAGTCACACCCTCAAACTTTGGCAAGAATAGAGAAATGGAGTTATTCTTATATTGATTGTAGAAATATGAAGCCTACAGCCACTCTGGAAAATAGTGCAGCAGTTTCTTTAAAACTAAGTAATCACTGGCTTCTCATACAATTATCAATCTCATTTTGGATCATGAATTCTAGAGAAATGAATATGTACATTGACATGGAAATCTGCACCCAACGGTCACAGTAGCTCTGTTTATAGTAGCTCCAAACCAAAAACAACAGAACTATCCTTTAATAAATGAATAAACAAGAGCCTCAAGAAGGATAATCTTGAGTTAGGTAAATGGATGCAACTTGACACTATGCTCCTGGGTGGAATGGATTTGGACTCATATGGGTGAACATCATGTTATCTCCCTGGCATAAAAAAAACTGAGGGAGTTAGTAGAATCCAAAATGTGCAATAGATATTGTGAATGTGATGGGGGAGGAAATGTCTAAAAAGGGAAGTTGGTAACCATTGTTAATTTCCTTTTATCTTGTTTTGAATTCCTGTTGTTTCCATAGTCTTGTTAGTTTGGGTTTTATTCTGTCTTGTTTTGTTTGATTTTACTGTGTCTGATGGTATGGGCAGCTATTTTGAAGATAACAAGATATATTATGGTAGCCACTGTTGATTTCCTGTTGTCTTGCTTTGAAGTCCTGTGTCACTTTCACTGTTCTGTCCTGATTGGCTTTATTCTGTTTTATTTATTTATTTTAAACAGAATAAAACAAAACAGAACAGAACAAAGCAGATCAGAACAGAGCAATGCAAGCAACACAGGACTTCAAAACAGACAACAGGGCCAGAGAATGAGGTCAGTGGTATAAGATCTTGCCTGGTGAGTGTGAGGTCATGAGTTCAATCCCCGATACCAAAAACAAACAAAAAATGCAAACAAAAAGCAAGACAACAGGAAATCAACAGTTGCTACCATAATATCTCATTTTCCTCTAAATAGTTGTCCATACCTTCACGCACAATAAATTCAAACAAAACAAAATAGTATAAAAACTATCAAAAAAATGAAAGCACTGCAGGCTTTCAAAACCAGACAGTAGGAAAATCAACAATGGCTACCATAATGTCTCTTGTTTGCTTAAAAACAGCTGTCTATACCATCAGATATAATGAAGCCAAACAAAATAAAACAGAGTATTTTGAAGAAAACAAGAGACATTATTATAGTCATTGCTGATTTCCTATCATCTTGTTTTGAAGCTTGTATCACTTTTGTTGTCCTGTTATGATTTACTTTATGCTGTTTTATTTTATTTGCTTTTATTCTCTATAAAATAAAATTTAAAAATAAATGATTAAACAAACTTGGTAACTCCATAGCATAGAATATTATTTATCAATAAAAATGAAAATATCATTGATAACACATAACAATGTAACAGCTCAAGGAAATTATACTGAATGAAAAACTAGTCTCAAAGTATCACCAACTCTGATTGTATTTATGTGGTTTCCTTAAAATGACAAAATCAAGAAATGGAGAAGAGACTCATGGTTGTCAGAGAGCAGGGATACTAAGGGAAAGGGGGTTAGTGAATGGGTATGACTGAAAAGGAGAAACACAGAAAACAATATATTTTTGATGATGAAATAGTTGCATATCTTGACTGGTGATCAAGATAAAATGGCATAAAACTTTGAACAAATGCAAAATTTCTGGTTTTGACATTTATTGTAAAATGTAACCGTTGGCGTGAGGGTGGAGAAAGGGTATGTGAGAATTATTTGTACTATTCTGTCACTTCCTGTAATCTACAAGTATTTCAAAATTAAAAGTTAGGGAAATACTTGCAAGAGAATAAAGCAAAAACCACAGATTGAAAGAAAAAAACTGCAAAATAGAATTTGGCAAGGGATATACGTATATAATGTGTGAAAAATTCTCAAAGCCCAACAGTAAGTATCAAAGGCCTAAATTTTAAGGTGCACAATATTCAAATAGGCATTTCACTAAAGGGGATATATTAATGGCACTAAAGCACATGTAAAGATGCTAAATATTAGTCATGAGTGAAATACAGATTAAAAGTATGAGAAAATACTACTATTCATCTATTACTAAAAACTTGACCATGGCAACTATGGGTAAGGATATGAAGAAATGGGAACTTAAATCTATTGGTGATAATGAGAAGTGGTGTGGTCTGTTTGGAAAACCAGTCGGCAGTTTCTAAAGCAAGTTATATTTACCCTGAGAGCAGCCAAATTAACTCACAGGTAAAATGAAACACCAGAGACACGAAACAGCCATTCAAGCACTTGTGAGTGTGTGTAGCAGTTTTATTTGTAGTAGCTCCAACTAGGAGCAACAAAAATATCCACAACATATGAATTAATAACAAATTGTACAATATCCACACAAAGGAATCCTACTCCACATTTGCATGGAATAAATGAAAGTACTATTGAACAGTATGAATAAATCTCAAAATACTTCTGCTGAAAGAAGACAAACAATGCAATCATAGGGTACACTTTATTTAAAAATCTAGAAAATGAAAATCAATAGTGACAGAAAGCAAATCAATAGTTTTCTAGAACTGGAGAGGAAGACAAAGGAGAGATTACAAGGAAATATGGAAAATTGAAGGAGTGGTTAACAAATTCATTATTTTGGTTGTAATTCTTTGATTGACTTAAAGATTTTTTTTTAAAACACATTAGGAAGTAATTTGGTAATTATCTGACAGTTATGATTTAAATTTAAAATTGTGACATATTGAGCCAGAATCTATCTCTACATTCTCACTGGAACTATGAAAGCTAAGAGAACATGGCAGATTTGAAATTATGTGATTTCTTTGATCAGGTTAAGAAAGTTTATGCATGTCTTAGAATCTTTCCTTGTTATTGGAATAAAATACTCAACACCCACAAGTTAAAGGAAGAAGAGGTTCATTGTGGCTGATGGTTTTTTAGACGAGTCAGTCTGTAGTTGGCTGGCTCCAAAGCAGAAAGGGTACCATGGAAGGTTGTTCATGGGGGAGCAGCCAGGAAAGAGACAGGGGTGGGGGAGGAGCTCTGGAGAAGGATGAACCTCTTCTACATGCTCCTGGGGAGCCGCCTCCAGCCAAGTACCACCTCCCAACAGCAAGTCAGCTATAGTACCCCTGTGATCCCACCACCTCCCATGCACTTGAGAACTTGGGAGAACATTTGAGATCTAAGCATAACGATGCAGCTTCTCCCAGGCTATTTTAGGACAGCCATCCTTGAACTCTGCGCCACCATGTAGAAGCAGGTGTCCATGGTGCTGCAGAGTCCCTGAGACCATGTGCGGAAAAAGAGATGCCCAGAAGGGCCCCAGCGGCCTCCTAGTCTGAGTACTGACCACCATCTGATTGAAGCTCCAGGAGAAATCACAGACTAGCGTCATCCAGTTGAATCCAAGAGACAATACAACACTAATCTTGTTTTATGCCATTACATTTTAGGATTATTGTCTCAGGGCAATAGAAGACTGGAATGTCACCTACACTATATTTTTCCATGTTAGTAGTGTAACTTCTGTTCTTTTCAGAAAAGACAATGTGTTAACGAATGACTAAATGCGATTTGGTTTTTAAACACTGTTACAGATTTCCATATAAATGAACCCACAAAGCAGAAAAGAAAAATCTATGCCACTGGGCATGTTCTAGCTTTAAGAACAGGAAAAATAAAACAGCTTTGTGTGGATCAAGAGAATGATTGGAATCAGTCTACAACTTTCAAATTTAGCTAATCAACCAACAACTGCTTGCTCAATATTGGACTTGGTGAGGGGTGCAGAAGACACTTGACCTACCATGTCCTCCAAAGGTTATGACTTGGGTGGTGAAACAAGGCATTTGTGCAGTAGAATGTTGTGAAATGTCTCTGTAGGAGTGGAAGAAATTGGGCTATAAATGATAATTATGCAGATCAGTTATTTGAATGATTTTTAATTACTTTCTGCATTTTGTATCAAAGGAAGATTTTTGTGCATGTGTGCCTGATGATCTTATTAACAGTGAACCTCAAGAAATGCAACCTAAGAACTCTTATTTGCTAATTAGGCAAATTCCCTCCCACCATTTATCCACTTCCTTCAAGTTAGGATTATTCCTGAGTGTATATTTTTCAAACACATTGTCAGCTTTAATTTGAAATAATCTTAGCAATGGGACCATTGTAATCCAGCTAATAGAAGGGAGAAAAATGTTGCTACTTAGAGCAATTATGTTGGAGGATGATGGATTTGATATAATCGTGGATAACATCATTGACCTGTGCTGAGTCTTGACAATTTCGAGTTTCACATTCAATTTATACAAGGGTGAAGTATCTGACTATACCCAGGTAATCCACAGCCAGAACAAGATGAAAAGATGTAAAACGAGATCTCAGAAATTATGCGTGGCCATGAGGAGTAATTTCTCTATTTTGAAAACTGCTATGTGGAATTTAATGCATTTAAAAACTTGATCTAGTAAGCTGAGTGTTCAGTAGTGTGTTAGGTTTTCCTTTAGTGTTCTAAGTGAGTGAACTATTATCACCTTATTCTAATTCTTCCCTGGATGACATCATATTGGAATTTCAAAAGCAGCTGTGATGGAAATAAGGCTATCACCAAGATGGTGAATGTGACTATTCTGGTCTCCATTCCTTTCTTGGCTCTCCCAGTCCAGAACAGATGCTTAAAAGCTCGCCAGCTGAACTCGAGTTCTAGACACCTCCAAGTCATCAGCGAGAAATCAGTTTCTGCAGCTTCTCAGAACAGGGACTGGTTTCCAAGGTGAGGCAAGTGGCAAATGGTAGGGGTTAAGAGTGAAATCCTGGGAAGAAAAATGGCTGGTTTTCAACCTAGTATTTATGACACACACAAACACTCACCCCACACACACATTGTTTCTTTTCCTTTTCAGTTTCTGCCAATATTCATAGGACAAAAAAAAAGTGGCTATAAAGAAGAATACATTTGAGTCATTTGTAGAAAAATGGCTGCACCTTGAAACCACAATGCTAATGTGAAGTGAAATCAGACACAAGCTTAAATATCGCACAATTTCTTTTATATGAGAAACCCAAAGTATAATTTTTAAATTAAAAATAAAAATACAAAATAGAAAATAGGGCAATAGATCTTTTGCATATTGAAAGGGGACCAAAAGATGGTAGGTGGCAGGGGGGAGGGGACAGGAAAGGAACATAAATTCTTTTTTTTAAAAGCAACACAGCACTTTACAATAAGACAACCGGACATTAAAAGTAGCTATCAAAATACCTCTTTCTCTGCTATAGTTGAGCATAGTTTCAAATACAGTAATATCAAACATAACAAAATAGTATAAAACCATTCAAAAGAATGAAAGAATTACAGGGCATTCTGAACTGAATAACAGAGAATGATCAATGACTACTATAATATTTCATTTTCATTAAAAAATTTGTTTATACTATTACATATATTAAAATCCCAATAAGATACAACATGATAGAACCAATGGTAATAGAAGAATAGAAGCATGGTAGAACTTCTAAGCAAGATGATATTAAGTCAGCAATTGCTGCCATAATGTCTTGGTTTCTTCAAAACAGCTGTTCATACCATCACACATAATAAAGTCCAACAAAACAGAATAAAACCATTCCAACTGATGAATGAAAACATTGAAAGCCTTCAAAGCAATGAAATGGGGAATCATGATTACCATAAAATCTTATATACTCTTACCAACTCTCATACTAGGGAGACTATACAATATTTACACATGTGAGTTTGGTGTATTTTGCTTATGAGTATGGTCTCAAGTTGTGTCCATTTATTTATAAATATCTCAATGTGATCATTCTTTATAGCTGAGTAGTACTCCATTGTATAGAAATGCCACAACTTTTTTATCCATTCCTCAGTTGATGGGCACTTAGGTTGTTTCCAAGATCTGGCTATTACAATTGTGCTGCTATAAACATGGGTGCACATATATCACTGTGGTATGATGCTTTCAGTTCTTCTTGGAATATGCCCAGAAGTGGAATAGCTGGGTCAAATGGGACTTTTAATCTCAGCATTTTGAGAAACCTCCAAACTGACCTCCACAGTGGCTGTACCAGTCTACACTCCTACCAACATGGCAGAAGAGTTCCTTTTTCCCCACAGCCTCTCCAGCATTTGTTATTGGTAGTTTTCTTTATTCTGGCCATTATTTCTGAAGTGAGATGGAATCTCAGTGTGCATTTGCATTTCTCTAATGACTAGCGATGCTGAACATTTTGTCATGTATTTATTTGCCATTTATATTTCTTCATCTGAGAACTGTGTATTCATCTCAGATGCCCATTTTGGATTGGGTCTTTGAATTTTGAGGGTCTAATTTTTAAAAATTCCTTGTAAGTTCTAGACAGAAGTCCTTTGTCTGAGAGACAGTCCATTAAGAATTTTTCCCAACTTGTGGATTTTCTTTTCACTTTGCTGGAAATCTCTTTCAACATACAGAAACTCTTTAACAAGATGTAGTCCCAGTTATTGATTCTGGGAAGTTATTTCCCATGCAGTTTGATTCTTGTTCATGAATTCTGTACCTACCCTTATATCTTCGAGATTTTTTACCTACTTTGTCTTCCAACAGATTTAGTGGAACATAAAAAATTTAAGACCTGTTCCATACATGGACTGACTCCCCAGGACAAATGCATCATTCTGCATTGAAAACATAGACTAAAATAAATAAAAATTAAAAATAAAGTTATAGTTTTTTTTTTAAACTGAGGCTTCCTGACCTCAAGAAGAAAGAGGAAAGAAATGGTCAGTTAGGCAGTGGGAATTTTCAGTGCTACCGCATAGGCAAGTCCAAGTGGGACACATTACATAGATAACCCGTTTGGCCACCAGGATCCCAGAGCAAGGAGAAGGGCTACCTTGTGGGACTCTAACACCAGCAGACAATTCCGGTGCTTTGGTGTGGACATAGACCTAGTAAATGTTTAACAATGAAGGCAGAAGTTGAAAGGTGCAGAGATAACATTACTTGTAACTCGGTACCAAGGCTTTTTTGTGTGTGTGGTACCCAGGATTGAACTGGCAACCTCGCGCTTGTGAGGCAGGCACTTATGCCACTGAGCTAAATCTCCAACCCATCCAATGTGTTTTTTGTCATTTTCTTTTATTTAACATCTCTTTAAGCTTTCCTGTGCATCACAGTAAACATTATTTGTGTGTCTCTATTTTAGAAAAAGCATATTTATTTAATAGTAAAAACCAACTGTGGAAATTACTGTTCTACTCTGCACCCTCAAGTCATTTGTGTGGTAGGCCACAGTCAGCAAGGCGACATCCTTCGTTTGAGAGGTGTCATACTATTGGGAAATGAGTGTCAGTGAGGTGGAGAACTGGACCACGCAGAGTGGCGTATGACAGAAAGAAAGAAACTGACCTGCTTATAAAATCTGATGGCACCACGTGAGAATAAATGAAAGATCTGGGAGAGCTGCAGTTATACAAGGCTTTCTCTAGACAGGTGATAGAGAACTGGGTTTTAGAAAGAGAGGTAAGTACCATCTTTGGATTTTTGAACTGTAAATCAGTGATTCCCACTGTATTCCTCTCCAGCTCCCTTTAATTGATTCCCAATCAACTGTTATATCTATTTCATGGTCCTTCTTGGATAAACATGTGTTGCATGGTTGGAATCCACTCTTCCCTAGACTCTTAAAACAGTAATCATGTCAGAAGATTAAAATTTTGACCATGAAAATATATACAGTGCTGCAAGGAGTGTACAGAAGTGAGCAATCTGAAAACCCTTGGTTGTAGTTTTCCAGTTGAGAACATCAGTCCTGTTTTATCTGCTGCATATTTTCTGAGCAGAACGGGTCTGGGCTATTACCTCCTATGCAAGCTACTTCCCTACACCTCTGCACTATTTCCTCTTCTCACTGGCGTTTACAGCTCCCAGGTTTGGAGCACTTAGGGAGTTCGTTCATGTGTCATTTACCTTTTTTTTCCAAATAATTAAGCCCAAAATTACATTAGAGATTGCTCACGCTACTTGCCACTTGGATAAATTATACATCTTGGCTTCTTCAGTCAATCACCATCTAGCTCTTACAACATTCTACAAGTCGCTCCGCTTTAGCAGGTGTCTGTTTTGGCAGCCCGCAGAGGACCAGGCTTACTCAGGAATTGCAGTGAGAAAACACGCAGGAGCTCGTTTTTGTTTTCCTAAATATTTCAACTTGGATATTCTTCTAGTGTCTATTTTTGTGGACATATATTGTCCTCTCATACCATGGGAATGACCAGTAGTGCCATTTGAAACTGGTAAGATGGAGAGTAATTTTACTGACTTGGCTAAGTTTTAGCATACAGCTCATGCATCATTTAGCAATAGGGGTGCATTCTGAGAAATGATTATCAGGCAATTTCATTTGGAGCAAACACCACAGTGGTTATGGTTTTGATCTAAAATATCTCCCCACATTGATTGGGCTGCGGTCCCTTACTCATCAGTGGATTCATCTACTGATGAGTTCACAGCTCAGTGTGCTGTGAGGAGGTAGCATCTGGATAGAGGTGTTCAAGAGGGGGTTGCCTGTAAGAGTGTGTTCTGGTCCCCAGGTTTGCCCTTCTCCCTCTGTTTTCTGCTGTGGGTTCAATACTTTTCCTCCTCTATGCTTCTGTTACCCTAATGGAGCTGAACCATGAGCCAAAATAAACCTCTCCTCTGTCAATGATGGGTATTGGGTATTGGGTTCCAGTGACGGGGCAGTGACTCAGACAACAGTGTCCTTACACAAGTGTGGGTGGTATGGGCCAATCCCTGGACTCAATGCAACCAAGAGACAACAACAGGAGCTGTACAAGGCTGCTTCTTCTGTGATATAAGTAGGATTACATTCTAAAATACAACAAAAAGGGTAGTGTGGAAAATACACACATAAGTAACGTTAGTATCATTAGTAGGATGATGTACTGCTCAACGCCGCTCAGCACTGCAGGGGCAGTGCAGTGAAGTTGTTTATATCCATGTCACTACCTACATGTCAATAATGCCTTGCTGTGTGACGTTAGGATGTTTACGACATCATTAGGTGATGACAATTTTCATCTTCATTATAATTTTACTGGAGCACTGCTTTTGTGTGTTGCCCCTCCTTGGAGCAGTTATGTGGCACAATTGCATGTTAAAAAATGAGGAACTGTTCCTTACACACTGCATCATTATGAATGGTTCATCTTATAATACAGCTACATAACAATTCCACTATCTTTATTTTTTCCCCTTATTTGGAACTTGTCTACATTTATGAGAATTTTGGCCTGCTAATATAACCCTAGTGCCTAGAACATTGTCTGATATAGTGTCATTCCATAAATAGTTGAAAGAATGTTAATAAAATTACTAACAATTTTAATAAATTTATTTTTCTCTGATGATAAAAACTGAAACACACATTTTGTGATACAAAAACCATCTATAATGACCTGGTCACACCCACTGCTGACAATACAGCTCCATAAGTAAGTCTACTTCCATATTCCTGCTCAAACCATCCTTCTGAAGGATGCCTGCCAATCTTCGTGTGATTCCTAGCAACCACATGGCCAGTCAGCTTTGGCATTGTTTTCTAGAAACATTCTCTTACAACAGAGAAGAGGGGATAAGTACTATATGTTTCTCAGAGTCTGACCCAAAGTAAAAAAGTCTAAAAAACATGACTTTCAAAAAAATCACCTCTCTTTTTCCTCCTTGGGAAGACATACAAATTTTGCTTTAACTTTCATAACACATTTGTATGTTAATGACCTTTCATGTAGAATTGATACGTTAAGTACTTGCTACTTCTATAATAATTTCTCCCCACTCCCATATATTCACTGTGTTTAATACTAAGGGAAGATGTCCTGTGTCCTGTGGCCTTAGTAACTGCCATGCCACCAGCCCCTGGCACCAAAGGCTGGAAATGACTGTTTTATAAAGGGGAGACCCAACCTCGTTTAATTAGTTATTTCCTTTGTACAAAGCAATGCATACATTGACTATTGAAAACTTACAGATCAATGATGCCTAGGAAGCAAATGAAAATTGCTCACATTTCCAAGCACTCAAAATGAGTACTGTCAAAGTTTTGGTATATGTCCATATGATGGACCCATTTATAGTATCATATTTAAGTCTTGCTTATTCCTCACTTAATTTACTGTAAACATTTTCCAGTATTTTAAGGGTTCTGCACAGAATTATTTGAATGATCTGGAACCATCCTTCCCCAGTTCTTGCACTACTGGCTTCTTTTTCAGGTCTCAACTTTTTAATCTTTTCATGCTTTTCTAGATTACTATACCCCGTCATGGCCATCCAGCTCCAGATTTTTCCTATGAGGTGGCCTTGTCATTTCTTGTCTTGTTTCCCTAGTAGACAATAAGCTCACTGAAGCAAGGAAGATATTCACTGTTTTATTCCTGGTGCCTAATCAGTGTCTGGTGGGTTGGTAGGAGCTCACTAAACACTTTTGAAAAGCTGAATAATTGAGTGAACAGAAAGAGAAAGAAAATTCCATTCACAAATCTACCATAGTGAATTAACATGCCTGCTTTTAGGCATTTAGATTGTTTACATCTCTTTGGTTATTAGAAACTTCATTTTGATATATTTCTTGGGGTAGATTTTTGCACACATTTCAGATTTTATAGTTTAAATTCCTAGAAATTAAATTGCTTACACAAAAGGTAAGTAAAATTTTAAGGCTTTAAATATGTATTATCAGAAAGTCTGGCAAATTACACTTTAATCAACAGTATTTCAGATTGTGATTTTACTCAAGTAAACAATAAACCTTTCTCAATTCAGAACAGTGTTAATAGTGGGGAAACATCACATTTTAAAGAAAACAACTTTGATTTATAGGTAACTGTATGCATTTAATTATTTTCATATGTTTATTTTCATTGTTATTTCTTCTTTTTCTTTGGCTAATTGTTTGTTCATATACTTTGCCAATTTAACTTTTAAAATTGATTTATACTCCAAAAATCCATTTCTTGTCACTTATTCTACAAATATTTTCCTTTGTGATTTCTCTGCCAATTTGTATATTAATTGAAAATGTTTTTACTATATAAATTATCTACAAAAATAGAGACAACCTATACATGTGAGAACTTCATTATTCTTCTTCCAGCTTCAACAATTACCAACTCATCTTATCTTCTTTTATCTTTCTCCACCCAATTCTCCCATTTCATCTCTTCTCAATTCCTGATTACATTGAAGAAAATTTCACACACTGTAACATTCAATCTATAAATATTTGAATACCTATCTCTAAATAACAAAGACTTTACCTTTTCAGTATAGCTTCCAAATATAAAATTATAGATAATGGCATGAAATAGAGAAAAACTGAACTTTTATGTAAATTTAATCTTTTCTTCTGTAGTTTCTACTTTTGTTATTATTCTTAGGAAAACTTTCCTTACTTTATGATTTGTTGAAAAGTCACTCATTTTGTTCCAATTATATTGTTAACATATAGTTTTGCAGATCAATTAAAAATATGGATGAATAAAAAATTGAACCTCATACAGTTCATATGTATTACATTCAATATAATAGTGTATAGATTATGCCCTGAAGACATTTTGCTATTTATATTTTCAAAATTAGAACCACACTATGTTGTAACTTGACACTTACTATAAACATTATTCCATGTGAATAAATATATACTGGCATTATTTTCTAAACTGCACATAATTCTATTGTAAAGCTATGTCACTGTTTATTTTCCTCAATGCCTTAGTGTTGTTTAGATGGCACACAATTTCTCCACAACATGAATAATTAACTAAACATATACTGAAACTCTATAATATACCAGATGCAACATTTGATGCTAATGATATAGAGATGTGTAAAACAAACAAGAATGATGTAGCTTCCTGTATGTGGCTTACTGTCATTATGAGCATTTTTGTTCAAATGCCTTTATACTGCTGACAATTGTTTCCACTGTATAAATTTGAAGTGAAAATTAACTTTCAAAGAAAGACCTTTAAACCAGTCATGGTGGTGCATACATGTAATCCCAGCAGTTGGGAGGCTGAGGCAGGAGGATTGCTGTGAGTTTGAGACCAGCCTGGGCTACAAAGTGAGTTCAAAACCAACCTGAACTGCAGAGTGAGACCCTGTCATTAAAAAAAGATATTAAAGAAAGATTTTTATAAATTGCCAAATATTCATAAAGATTATTGCAACATTTTACATTTCTAAATGTACTATATTAACATTAGTACTAGGCATCATTCTTTTATTCAACCTTCAGTAATGTGGTAGGTGAAAAATAACTTGTCTGTTGTTTTAGTGAGCATTTCATTTATTATTGCTGACATTCCTAGTCACCTGTTACAGAACCTTATTGTATTATTTCTTTTGTGAATTGCCTGTTCATGTTCTTTGCAGATTTTTAAAATTCAGGTGCCTGCCTTTTTATCTTTTATGATTTGTTATTTAAATTTAAACTCGGCATCACAAAAGTGATTTTATGTGGAACTCATATTTGGAATACTGCTAAAAATGTTTGCTAGGTAAAATACTGTAAAACCTTAAATTTGAAGTCTATGTATATTAATAGTATCAAATGAATTTGGAGACCTTTCTATATCAAGCACCACTGAATGTAAACATTTTTATATGAGAAGACTTAATTTAAGGCACTTATCCATGAATAGATCAAATAGTTGTTAAGATGTAAATGCAGAGCAAGTTGGTGTTGAAAGAAAAGGGCTTTCAGAGGCTGTGGAATTACTAATGGATGATAGAGAATCCTGGGCAAAGGTGGTATATTGGCAGTGTCAAAAAAATCACTGTACCTGCCAGCTGTTAGACTGTGTAAAATGGTCTAGAGAATCCAGAATAATTCTTGCTGTGAGTATAACAAAAGTCGCCAGTGCAATTAGCACTTTGCAGGGAATCTCAGGAATAAAGATTAATTTATTGTGTAGTATCAATTCAATCTTACCTATGAGACAAAATGGTATGGAAATATGGTCTTTCCTAGGTTAGATTCTCTCTTGTTAGTGAATAGGGAAATAATTTAAATTTGTAGGACCATTAATGCCTACATTTTATGGGTAATAAATTGTCTTTCAACTAAAATAAATAAATAGGATACCTATCGAACTATGTGTCAGTATAAACATAGGTTCTCAACAAATTGTAACTAGGGTTTCTCATCTGATTTACTTAAGTGGCTTTGACAAGTAGGAGGATATAAAATTAATTTTTAATTTCAAAGAGAAAACCAACTTTTAATCACAAATTTGAAGAAGCTAACTTTTACAGTGCTTTTAGAAGTAGTGGTAATGTATCACATTGATTTTCTTTCATCAAAATGGTTTTAGATAAAATCTGGGTGACATCACGTACATTAATGATTCATTCCTTATGTTTGTTTAATCTTCATATTTGAGGCAGGAGTAGTGATTAGGGATTAGAGATGTAGCTCTGTGCCCATTGGTTGTCTAGTATGCATGAGGCCCCAGTTTTGATTCCCAAAGAAGTGAAGGAGAGGGAGAGAATGGCGGGAGGAGAGGAGGAGAAGAACAGGAAGAGGAGGGAAGAGGAGCAGGAGGAAAAAGAGGAAAATGAGGAAGAGTACAAGCATGGGGATGAGGAGGAGGAAGACTAAGACTAGAATGAGGATGAGGAAGAGGAAGAAGAGAAGGAAAAGGAAAGAAGGAAAAGAGCAAAGTGGTTCGAAGGTGAATCACTATCACTTGTTTTGCAGCCTGTGAGGTCAGCAGTACCACACTCAGACCACATTAATTACTAACTCCAAGAGTAGTGTCTTGGGAATATTCTGCTTGTCCCTTACCCAGCATGCTCTGTAGAAGGGGCCTTTAGCCTGTGGGAAACCACCAACCACAGCTCTGACAGCAGAAATCATTTCAGTGGTTGTGTAAACACTGCTAGACTCACTGTTGTTCTCTGTGGTAGCACTAGATGGCAAAGATAGTTTTAATTTTTCTTATGATTTCCTTAAAAATAAAGTAAATCAGTGTAATGGGATAGGCAAATCATTTGAGTCATATGACTCAAAATTCCAGAGGTAACCTGAATGCAGGTGCAACTGGATATGTGGATCAAAATGATCTTTCTTTCTCAAAATTGAATCTCAACCTTACTTCATTCAAAGATAGCCCCTATTCTAACTTCTTTCAAAACATGCTGCCTTTGCTAGCAACACTGGCTGAATTCAGACAAACATTACTGACTCAACATTGTGGCCAGGGAGATACTTTATGAACCACCTCCAAGAGCCAGTCACGGAATATGGGGAGGGCGGCTAAGAAAGGGACATCTACACTGTGGAAGCAAATTACAAGTCACTACTCCTGAGAGAGCAGAATTTTCCACTGCTAGGTGCCCTTTCTTTTGTATTATGGCTGCTTCTCATGTCGATACAATCTTAAAAATAAATTTAGAGGCTTTTTCTTGGCATCAGCTAAGGAGTTAGAGATACCATGGTAACACTGAGGGATGAAGGGAAAAGACATAGATATCTAGAAAAGACAGTATTGTACCTGTTGGTGATATTGCCCAAGTCCCCTACATATCTACAAATCTTTTATAAAAAATGTTATGTATAATACCTTTTGTAAAAATTTTCTCCCTTCTGGAAGGGTGTTAACCTATCCTGCTTGGATGCAGTATAATTGTCCCATTTTTATGATACTGCACATTGAATCCTGGACTCACGTGTGCTAGGCATTTCATCTGTAGGCATAAGATAAGTAAGAATGCTTTTGAGACCATTATACAAAGAAAATAACATTGAAAAACTCCGTGCCTTCTTTAAAACATCTTAAGTCTTCAAGAGTTATGTTAGTTTCTTTATGAACAAGAAAATGACACTGAAAATAGGTGACTTTTGATCCTGAAATATTGAGGTATAAACATGCTCTACAGAGAGGTCTCGAATGGCCACAAATTTCAGTA
The DNA here is from genome assembly GCA_004027295.1 of Dolichotis patagonum. Taxonomy (NCBI): domain Eukaryota; kingdom Metazoa; phylum Chordata; class Mammalia; order Rodentia; family Caviidae; genus Dolichotis; species Dolichotis patagonum. The sequence continues at coordinate 49,649 of PVJX010012214.1, forward strand.
AACCTCTGTCTATTGCTATCAATTAAGATTTTTTTCAACCTCATGTGATTTTGGGGATGGAAGCTGTAAAGTTTTAGTTGTGCAACAAAGAGAATGTTTCCGTATGCAATGGTTCGTACACTGTGGCAGCATGAGAAGTTCAGAAGTTTAAGTGATTGGCCAGGATACTTACTTTGCATCATCCTCAGCTTGTGCAGCAGGGATGCAGGCAGGTGGTGAGTGCACCCACTGGACAGGAGTAACCTGCATACAATAAAAGCAAATGAGGACGGACTGATCGCTGATTTGTCAGAGGAGCTCCAGTCCTTGCCTTCAGCGTGGACATAAATTCTGGCTTCTGGCACAGACGGTTCAGCTTCTGCCTGGGACTCTTCAGTCTTTGGGGTAGCTTCCAGAATAGCTGTTCAGGGTTCCATCTTAGACCCATCAGCCTCCTGATAGGGACTTGCACAGGACACTGCACTAAGCTCCAGACCTTGAACTGGACCCTTCAGCCTCCAGCATGCAGATACCCTCTGCACGTGTTCTCATCTGACTGCGACTGACCATCATAGACAATCTTGCAATTTCTTATACATTTGTATTATATTGTGTTGCATCTGCTTCTCTAATAAATCCTGACCAAAACACCATAAGCAAGAGAAGTCAACTGAACATACAATAGCTCAGTAGCGAACTGGGAAACTTTTTTCTATGGTTGTTTCTTAGTGAAATTGGGGAGCAAAAAAGACAGATAGCCAGTCAAAAGCTCTCCTTTAAAAAAGAGGTGATTTTAGCATTTTTTCCTGAGCCACAAAAAGGTGTCTGCAGATAAATTTATAATGGCAGGAGGAAAGTGAAACACAAATGAAAATATTCACATTCCTCCCACATTAAGATCTGATTATAAAATGATTATTTCAGATAATTAAAAATGATTGCTTTGACTACTCATTGCTCCAAAGCTATGACAACATTTAAAATTATGCTTCACATAGTTTTTTATACCCAGTAAAAAAAAAAGTATTAAATGCTTTCTAGAGCATGTAACTTGACTCCTTGTGGAAACCAGAATAAGTTTTGTTATGTATCAATAAAGTATAAGTATTATTTGAGCAATTATTTTTGCTTATTTGTTAACAAAATCATATAAGTGTAGTGAGCAATCAATACTCTAGTCCAGTTGCTTTACTCTTTTCTAGGACAGTGTGTTTTACTGTAATCTTGGATGGCCAATAGCTTTTTTTAAAATTTTATTTTAAAGAGAATAAAACAAAAGAGGGCAGAACAGAGCAGATCAGAACAGGACAACATAGGCAACACAGTACTTTACATTAAAACAACTAGACATTAACAGCAGCTATCACAATATCTCTTTCTCTGCTATAATTGAGCATAGTTTCAAATACAATAATATCAAACATAACAAAATAGCATCAAACCATTC